>PVIH01022119.1:10234-28079 GCA_004025045.1 Sigmodon hispidus | reverse complement strand
TGCTGCACAGAAATAAGGCATCCAGGGATTTTAAGTAACACCAGGGAATTCCCTGAGGTATCTCCCAGCACTTTCAAGGGTTTGGATTCTCTAGGAGTAAAGGGTTAGGTCATCCTATGAAACAGTGAATCTCAATAACTAAAGTGTCAGCCAAAGGCAGGGACAACTTGACACTGGCAATAGACATGTTCTCAGTGCCAGTGCCAGTTCTCAGTACCACAGACAAAGCCTCTAGAGATGTGGACAATGTTATTGATTGCCCACTCTCACCAATCACTCAGAATAAATCTGGCAACTGCTTCAGGCTAGCAGAGGCAGGTGCTTGGGCATGGATCTCTATTTATGTAATACTTTCCCTCAAATCCCTGGAGTGGAAGGAGAGCCACTGCATTGCTGCTGGGATTGGAGCAGACTTGAGCCAGATGGTGCTCCCCTGACCTGTCCCCACACAATGTTTACTGTTCTATTTGAAGGATCAGAAAGTCTGGGTGTGTGTTAAGCCAGGCCAAAGGAGCATGCAGGAAGCTCTTCAGTCTGTCCCTCAGCTGAGCACAGCTGGACACAGATGTTAGGAGAGATGGATTAACAAGGTGAGCTCCCCAGAGTCCTTTTGGCTTAGATCCGGTCTGCTGCCATCCAGAGACTGGGAATCCATGTGTTGTGCATCTGTTGTGTACTCATTTGAAATACTCTTTCCTGGAGCCCAATTAGAGCAGGTTAGATTGTCACTCATTCAGGAAAGCATTTGCTGATGGCCTCAGACCAGGGACTCGGGTAGAGGACATGTGCTTATGGTTTCCTATCTAGTAAAGTTAACTGTCATGAAAATCTGTGTCTATCACATGTGAGTCTGTCTCCCTGACTACTTCCCTTGTTTATGTCGGGCATTTGTTTTTCTGCCATGACTACCTCTTGGACTTGGTAAGTGGTCAGACAGAGGTCCAGCAGCAAGGCAAATCTAACAGGGGCCAGAAAGGGGTAGAACATGATGGTTTGTATGGAAGGGGGTGGAGAAGAAGCTATGGAAAACCAGAGAGTGCATTCCTTCTCCAAAGACATTGAAACCCATCTAAAATACACTAAATTTACCATTCATCTGAAGGAATAAATGTACACCACAGGGGAAGCCTTAGCTTAGAACTCTTCCAATAATGATCTGTAAATGACAAGCAGTGATGGAGTCTTTGTTAAAAGTTTCCAAACCAAAGGGGATCTGAGGATGGACTGCCCTGTGGGTGGGCCTCCTTTTCAATGTTGTTCACACTCTTTCAAGAGCAGAGTCTCTCTTTATGGCCTCTTTCCCCTCAGTGCCTGGTGCCCAGCAGGCTGTAGCAATTGCTCAGTCTAGGCGGTATGTACTAACACACCCTGCCCGATCTTGGGGGTGACCCAGATGTCTTCTCCCTTGGGGCTCAGTGGGGTGGAACAGGTGGGCTCCCCGGAGGCCCAGAAATGGGTGCTTATTTACAATATGTCAAAAGGTGGGGGCTGGACAACTAGTTCAGCCAAAAGGACAGAAGATTCGGCAGGAAAGTATAAACGATTTACCTCTATCAAGATGATAGGACCAGCACTGGCCAAAAGGGACTGGAATTTCAACCATTTTCCTGGATACTACTCCTGGCAGGGCTAGAGTTCTGTGTGTGGACAGAAAAGGAACTTCCAAGGATGGAATGGGAGCTGTGGTAGTCAGGTTACATTGCTGTGATAAAGATCAGACCAAAAGCAACTTGGAGAGGAAGAAGTTTATTTGGCTTATCTATTCCAGGTATTAGTCCACTGAGGAATGCCAATGCAGGAATTCAAGGCAGGAACCTGGAGGCAGGAGCTGAGGCCATGGAGGAACACTGCTTACTGGCTCCCATGGCTTGTTCTGTTTACCACCTGCCTAGGATGGTACCACCCGCAGGCTGGCCCTCCCATATCAGTCATTAATCAAGATAGTATTTCGAAGGCTTGCCCACAGGTGATCTGAGGTGTTTTCTCTTCCCAGATAACTTTAATTTGTGTCAAACTGACAAAAAAGAAGCAGGACTGGAGCCTGCACAGCAGCCCTCTGCCAGTGTGGGGCCCATAAGCAGACACCATCCAGGGAGGAGCCAGCACCCCAGGGGAAATACCTGACACCCCAGACTTTCCCTTCCTGGGAAGGGAAAAGATAGTCTCCATCTGTACCTGCTGAGCTGCTGATCTATGGAAAGGAGCACTGCTAAATGTTGAAACATCTCTAGAATTTAAAGCAGCCAATGAATTCATAACAGGTACCCCTAGCCCAAGCTTAGTCCAGTCCCAGTACGGTAACCCCGAAGCTCTGAAGCCCCTAGAGCCCTCCCCCCAATAAAAACCTCATGCTGCTCAGAGTCACTCCTATTCCATCACTGTGTCGGATGGATGGACGGACAGAGTGACCCATGTTAGCTTGTCAATAAAGAGATTCTTTGCTGTTGCATCAGATCCGTCTATTGGTGGTCTTATTGGGGGTCTGGACTCTGGGCACAACACCACCAACAATTCAGAGCTGAGCTGATTGTATATCATTTCTTCCTCCTAAACCTTCTCTCTGTATCACAAGTTGTGACTGATGATCTTGGATCTAGTTCTGGGGACAGGTTGACCACCTTTTTAGTAGCAGGTAGAAAGCTGGGTCTAAGTCCCAGGAGGGTCTGCTCAGGTTTTTCTATAAGTCAGCCCTAGGAAGTGTGTACTCTTTGTGCTATTGATGCTTCAGATGCACAAGGACTTAGCCTCTAGGATCCCAGGACTTAGTGTTAAAAGCTGACTTCTTCATAGCAGCTCTGTGACATTTGGGTGAGCTTCCATTCCCTTGTCTGTGAAATGGGGATAATTCTCTGCCAGCATGCGGCTAAAGGGACACATCACAGAGGCCGTTCTCTTCATCCTCTTGCTGTGTACCTACTTCAAAGGAGGTTGTTGTGTGGGCTGGTGGAATATGGGTAGTACTACCTTGCCTGGGCTAGGTCTCATTGCTCAGGTGATGACTCCCATGCAGAACTTAAGCAGGGGAGGATTCTGCTCTAAGTTAGCTGACTCTGAGGCTGTGGGGAGGGAATTCGGAGCCCTGGTTTTTAATAACTCTCAGGTTTTACAGGCTCACTGGGGGCCTGGGTCTCCAGGTCTGTAGACCGCCCCTCCTGAGAAGTCTCTCGAGATGTTTCCAGAGAAACCTCTGACACTCCATCCACGCTGCTCAGCAGGTCCTCAAATGCCCGCTGCCCGCTGCTCCGCACCGCTGCCTCCAGTGCCTTCTGGCGCCGGTAAAAGTGGGAAAACTTGTTGAAGATGATGGTGATGGGGAGTGCCACCACCAAGATGCCCCCTAGGATACAGCCTGAGGCTGCCAGCTTGCCAGCCACAGTCTCCGGCACTACATCCCCATAGCCCACTGTGGTCATACTCACAGTACCCCACCACCAGCAAGCAGGGATTGTGTCAAAGCCCACATTTTCTTCTTCGGCTGTGTAGGCCACACCAGAGAATACTGACACACCCACGGCCAGGTACAGCAGTAAGATGCCCACCTCACGGTAGCTGTGCTGAAAGAAAATGTGTGAACCCAAGTCAGAGCTATCTGGACTTACAGGCTGATTATCAGGAGAAACTGAGGCTTATGGAGTATAAAAGAAGGTCCAACATCAAATGGTAGGGCTAGTGACAAAACAAGACCGTGACCCTGAATTACACTCTTCCAACTACACTAAGCAGCAAGACTCCCTTGAACGCAGGCCAAGTTTCTGTGTGCAGGGTGCTTGCTTGGCCACACTAATTAGCACTCTGATTTTTTTTTATGCACTCATAGAACCAGGAGAACCACAGATTATATTTTATAATGTGACAAATTGGTTTCATGTTTGTTTGAATTGCTCTATAACATTACTTACAAGTACAAAAATACTTGTCTGCCCCACAAGGAAACTGGGAGGATCTGAATTCCCTAGGCCATCTGAAGAATACATTTGTTTATAGGTGTCTGGTTCTCCAAGCAGTTCTGCTCACCTTACCGATCAAGGACTGTTGGAAATACTTGGAGACCTTTTTGGTTGCTATAGTAGGGACAGGCTGGCATGCATGCATACAGGCCAGGGAAAATAAAGCTTAGTAACTCAGAACATAAGGCATCCCCCTCCCCAGTGAAGAATTATCTGTCTTCAAATATCACCAGTGCTGAGATCCCTTCTACAGCAGGGCCTCTCAAACTGTAACATACAGAAGAATTATTATGTAGGGGTTCTGTTTAAAAACCCCAACTCAATTAAATAGGGCTGGGATAGAGCCACAGATTCTGCCTTTCTGACAAGCTTCTGAGTGTCAAGGAAGCTGTTGATCTGGGACCTCACCAGCCCCTACCCCCCAGCTATGTCGAGCATGTGTCTTAAGTCTCACAGCTCTGGTCATTACTCTTTCCCTTCCCATAGACAAAGCTAGGGTCCTCAAGGTCCGATTCTCTGCAAAGTAGGATGGTTTGGGGGAGCATAAGGCTCTCTGCTAGAGTGATTCTCAATTAAAGAGGTCTGGCTAACATACTTCCCTGTACCTGCTTGCTACCCAAGGGTTCTTCCCAGGTCACACACCACTGGCTAATATCCTGGCTGCCCTGCATTAGGATGTGCACGATGCTGCATCATCAAGGTTGGAAGGGACTTTTGAGTGCCTTTCTGGGGATCCTTCACAGGGTTGCCTAGGGCTGGGGAGAACACAGGAGGCTAGAGCTGGGCATGGCTGGTTTGTTCTCTGGTGTCTGACACTTATTAAAGAGCTCCCTACAAGCTGTCACCTCGTACAACCTCAGTTTCCCCATCTGTAGTGACAATATAAGTCCCCCACAAGCTCCCCAGTGCCCTCAGAGCAACAACCAAAAGAAAGTAAAACATGGGTGCAGAGTTTATGCCCCTCAGCACCGCAGCACCCACATCTCATTCCTCTGTGTCACTTCTGCTGACTTTCGCTCTGTTCCCTCATCAGATTGTGCTACAAGTTATTCACCTGCCTCCTCCCCTGAGCCAGGCTAATTTTATCCCCTGTGCAGGGCCAGTAGCCAATAAACTGCAATCAGGCTTACAAAACGGTCTAGCCACCCCAGGATCTTCATTTACGGGAAGAAAATAAATTATAGCATCTTCCCGAGGAAGTTGTCCTAAGGACTAATCAATAATGAATGTAAAATTGGCACCATTCTGTGCACAGTGTTAGCTCTAGGCTCTTCCTAGGCTCAGAGTGACCTGAGACTACTGTGTCTTCCAATGGTGCTGGAAGAAAGGTCCAGAAGAGAAGCCAGTTAGCATCCTGCTTTGCATGTTTCTTTGTGGTCTATTTTATATTTGACTAGTACATCAAAGCCCTTCCCTCCTCTTTCTGCCTCTCCCTTTCTCCCTCCTTCCTCTTTCTTCTTAAAAGATTTATTTAAAATTGTGTATATGTTTGTGGCCTGTATACATGTATGCCTGCCTGGGTGCCTGCAGAAGTGCTAAAGTCTCCTGCAGCTGCAGCCAGAAGTGACTGTCAGCCACCTGATGTGGGTGCTCAAAACCAAACTTGGGTCCTCTGCAAGATCAGTACCCCTCTTACTTACTGAGCGATCTCTCTCCAGCCTGTGGTTCACTACACTTTATTTTCTGTATTTATTTATTTTTATATATTCATTTTTCTTTATTCTTCGAAGGAAATACAGGAAGCATCAAGCTCTATTAATTTATTTGGAGATTTATTTTTGTTTACATGTGGGGCTATTTTGCCTGTGTGTGTATTTGTGTATCACATGTGTGCAGTTACTAGGGAAGCCAGAAGAGGGCATCAGATGCCCTGGAACTGAAGTTACAGATGGTTGTGAGCTGAGAACTGAACCTGGATCCTTTGGAAGAGCAGTTAGGGCTCTTAACCCAGCTCTGGTAAGCCCTTCTTTCCAGAATTGCGGGGTTAGATCAGGGTGACTCATGCCTTATGTCTGGCTCAATGGGTAGCATCTTAGTCCATGGGTATGTGTCAAGGCTACAAATGCAGCAGTTAACCGACCCTGCTCTACATCTTCCCTCTGTCCCAACCCAGCCTCAACCATCCTACCTTGAGTGTGGCTCCAAGTGAGCGCAACCCAGTGGAATGGCGTGCTAGCTTGAGCACACGGAAGATGCGCATGAGGCGGAACACTTGCACCACTTTGCCCAGGTCTCCAAGTTCCTCTCCGCTGGCTCCACGTCGGTCACCAAGCGCCGCTCCAGCTAGGAGCGTAAGATAGAAGGGCAGCACCGATACAATGTCGATGAGATTGAGCGGGTGGCAGAAGAAGTTGCGCGTGCTAGGAGCCAGCAGCAGGCGTGATGACACCTCGAAGCTGAACCAGGCAATACAGAAGTACTCCAGGCGCCGCAACACCGGGTCATCGCGCACGTCCTCTGCGCTGCGACCTGCGGCCACTGCAGCCACTGCTGCGGCTGCCTCCCTGGCTTGGTATTCTGGCAAGCTGTGGATGCACATGGCAGCGATGGAGGCGAGCACCACGCCGATGGACACGCAGCTGAAAAGCTTGCTGGGCAGTGAGTAGCCGGGGTTCTCCATGGTGAGCCAGAGGCGGCGGCGCAAGCGGCCGCAACGGGCTGCACCATAGCGAGCCAGCTCCCGCTGCACGTCGGAGATCTCGTCGGGGCATGGGTCCACGCTGCTGGGCGCGTCGCTGTCCTCGTCCCAGGCGCGAGGCCGCGTCACTCGCCGTTCCAGGTAGCGAGCGCGGCAGCATGTGGCTAGTGCGTTCTCACCCAGGCCCCAGTAATCTGCCTCCTGGCCGAAAGCAAAGACGCACAGCTCATCCAGCACGTGCAGGTGGCCGGTGCGGTAGAAATGCAGCAGACCAAGGAAGAAGCCCGGGTGCCGATCAAAGTAGAACTCGCGCGCTGCTGCGTCGTAGTCGTCACACAGGCGCCTTGCCTGCTCCTCGGATGCAGCCGCCTGTAGGCGACCCAGCCTTGTGCCCGGGAAGCGTGCTAGGGCACGCGCGCTCAGCAGACGCCGCACTCCACCCACGTTCACACGCAGCGCCTCATCTCTTGGCCGCCAGGGCACCCGACAGCCCGGCCGCGGGGACTCACTCACCATGGCTCAGATGTGCTTGCTGCCCTGTGGGTTAAAATCCTTGGCTCCATCCACCAGACAGGGTGCTGGAGACTGTATGAAGTGCCAGGCATGCAGTAGGTATCCAGATATTGAATGCCCCCTAGATTCAAGTCAGGCCTGGGTCTGAATATCCTTCACCCCCAGATTTGATGACTTTGACTAAATCACCCATCCTCCCATGCCCAATTTATTTCCTCCAGGCACAAATGGGCAGGCCTACCTTAAAGGGCTGTAGAAGGGACAGGATGGTAGGATGGCCTGGCATCAGCTGGTGCTAATATAGGACATCTCTCTTTTTCCTGGACAAGCTTGGATTTGAGAAGCCAGATGTCTATCTATGGTGGCTCTTCTGAACCGCAGTAGATGTGGTAGTTAATGCTTATTACCTAGGATTATTAAGAAAGCCAATCAAGACTTTGATTCTCAGAGTGTATTCCCTGGACTAAGAGAATCTTCACAGGAGTTGGTCAAAAATTCAGAGTCTCAGTCTACCCTGATTCTGATGACTCAGAACCTCTGAGGTAGGAGCCTGTGCCCTGTAAATTTTTTTTTTTTTAAGATTTATTTATTATGTATACAGTATACAGAAGAGGGTACCAGATGTCATCACAGATAGTTATGAGCCACCATGTGGTTGCTGGGAATCGAGCTCAGGTCCTCTAAAAGAACAGTCAGTGCTCTTAATTTCTGAGCCATCTCTCCAGTCCCGCCCTGTATTTTTATTTTGCTTTATTTATCGTTTGTTTGTTTGAAGACAGGATCTCACCATGCAACACACTCATATCAAACTTTTGATTCTTGTGCCCTAGTCTCCTGAAAGTTGGGATTCCAGGTGCCCACCAGTGCACCCAGCCAGTCTGTTTTTAAGAACCCTGGAGGGTGATTCTAATACATGGTCAAGTTTGAAAGCTACTACGATAGACTAATATGCCGGTGGCATCCTTCAGACCCGACCTTAAATCTTGGTTCTGTTACCTTAGCAGTCACATATTTCCTCTTAGCCTTCCCCAGCAGGGATCAGAAGAGCCGCCTGAATGTGGGGGTAAATGATTGTGTGGCCTAGTATCTTTTTCAGGCTCACAGAGGAATTTGTTAAATTATCTACCTCTTGTCACTGTCTTCGGGAGTTAGACAAATGAGAATTTATCCTTAATGGACGTGGCCCTTGACTAAAATGTTTCTTTAGATCCCAGTTCCCTGCAGAATACACCGTGCAGACTAGAGATAGCCAGATGGTTTATGGAAATTGCCTGGCTTCCATTACACTTCAGAATGCTAGATTCTTCCAATGTCCACTGATCCCTGATCCTCCTGGAACTGAGGGCTGCTGGCTCATCCCTGGTCCGTGAAACTGTGTAATCTCATCTGTGCTGAGCAGCCGGCAATGCCTCCTTTCAGGGGATGAGGATGAAGGGCACACCAAGCCCTGGAGCCCAGATGCCCTTCACAAACAGTGGGTTTGGCTTTAGGGGGATTGGGGTTCCATTCTTAGCTTGGCTCCTGTGCTCTGAGCACTAGCTCTTTTACGCAGAATGGAGAACATGACAGACACTACAGATGAACTCTTAGGAGAATACATCAAAGTCCCTGGTTTACAATGGAAGCTCAGTAAACTTCAAAATTGTGTCCTTTTCATCAGATCTGGGTTCAGATTCTGACTTTGCCACTTTCTAGCTGTTGACCTGAGTGGATCCATTGCTCTCTCTGGTTTTTCTGTTTCTGGTTTGTTTCTTCCTCTGTAGTCTGTACTACACTGGAGAGACTGAGGATTAAACAAGCCTGATGTTTATCGTACTGTGGTCCCCTACTCATAATTGGTGTATTGCTTCCATCCTCCACTGGCTTTGGCATTGAAACATAGTCTTTATTCCATTCTAATACACATTAGAAGGGTGATACGAGGATTTTATCTGGCACTCACTTCCCTGCTGTATGAATTTAGGTAATTAATTCAACAAACATTTCTTGTTAAGACTTCCAGTCAGTCAGAAAGACTGATTTGTTCACGATCACACAGACTGTCTGTGGACCTCTCCGGGGTCTGGCTCAGCATTCTTAATTTTGTGAGCAACCCTGCATGCTGACTGCTTCCCGGAGCTCCTCACACACAGCTCACTCAGTTTCATCCTGACACCACCCAGGTTTTCTAAATCCCATTTTACAGAATGTGCAAGCAAGATCATTTGAGTGATGCATCTCTCCCTGGTACCTTGGTCTCTTGGAAGGGACGCCAGCTCCAGGAATCTACAGGACATCCCCGCCTCCTACTCTCACAGCCACGCCCCTCCCCACGGGAGGCTCCTTACCTGTCCTGGTCTTCAGGGAGTCCAGCGCGCCTGTCCCCATAGGCACAGCAGGAGTTGTTTTCTACCCGGGAGGCCCCGCTGCGCCTCACTACTGCGGAGGCCAGGCGGCCCCCTCCTTTCCTGTGTTCCTGTCCCCCGCGGCTGAGGCCGCATCGATCGCAGCCGGGAGAGGGAGGGAGGCTGAGGGCCGCCGGAGGCGGTGGTTTCTATTCTTGCCAGGGATGGCTGGGGGCCTAACAGCTGGGAGCATCCTTCAAAGTCAGAGCCTGGAGGGATGGGACAGTTGGGGAATGGGGATACCCTTGGAGAAAGATTTTAAGCTCTGGCCCAGGAATAGCAGAGACCTCAATTTGCTTAATTTAGTGATTAATATGTGTCAGACACTGTTTCAAGTGACTTAGCCCAGACATTTTTAAACACAAATGTGTCAGGGACAGCTTTTAAACTTCTAACTTTATAGGTGATACCCAGGTACTTGCTCAGACCGTGGAGGTCTGAGCTGGGAGATTAATGGGTGCTTCATCTCCTTGGAGCCCCAGCTGTGCCTATGTAGACTGTAGAGCACTCTTCAAGGTTATCTTTGCTCTGATATTGAGTTCCAGGCTGGTTGGGATACCAGAAGATACTGTCTCAGTTTGCTTGTTTGCTTTGTTTCTGATAACAGCATTTTCAAAAGAGGGCTGGAGATGGCTCAGCAGTTCAGAGCACTGGCTCCTCTCTAGAGGTCTTCCTTGAGTTCAAATCCCAGCAAGCACTTGGTGGCTCAGATGCCCCTTCCCCTTCCTGCATGTACACAAACATGCAGACAAAATACCATATACGTAAATAAATGTCTTCTTTAAAAAGATGAGTTTTTAAAAATAATGTATTTTATTTTAACACAGTATATCCCAATTTTAACATGATATCAATAAATAAATTAATAATAGATAACTTTCTATATTTACTTTTGGGCTGTCCTCAAAATGTAGTTTAATAGTTTTTTTTAATTGCAGTGCTACAAATTATCATAATTTCAGCAAATTTGTCATCTCACCATTTCTGTAGATCAGAAATTTGTGAATAACATAGCCAGCCAGACTCTGTACTCACTTATGTGAGCTTGAATGTATATGTGTGTTAGTATATGTATGTGTACATGCTGTTAGTGTATGTGTATGAGTGTTAGTATATGTGTGTTAGTATGAGTGTGTGTACTTGTGTCTGTGACTTGCTAATTTGCTTCTAGAGCATGGTGTTGACAGACCCCTTCTGTGATTGGATTATGTAAGGTTATGATTTCTGTTGACTTCGATGAAGCAAGTTACCATTCTGGAAGGGCAAGAAAACAGAGGGACTTCTGGCTATTGCCAGCTGAGTGTTTGGTTCCTTTGCCCTCCTAGAGCTGAAATGCTGCCAGCAAATGCTTGCAAGCAGGTGCTTCTGGGGCTGAAGCTCAGCGAAGACTCCTACCAGGCTGCGTGTGCAGCTACAGCCTCAGGAAGCGAAGGTCCTGTGCTGGGTCTCTTAACTCAAGGGCACTCTGACCTAATAAGTGTGTATTGCTTAATCCATCTTATTTATGGTGGCTTGTTACTCATCCATAGATAAGGCATAGATAAGGTCTTTGCCACTGGATTCCTGTGTGACCTTGAACCAAGTGTCTCTTCTTGGCTGTTTCTCTTCCTCACATGCAAAATGAGAACTGTATCTCCTGTCTGGACCCGTCAGGATTTCAGAGCAGGTTAGCACGTTCTGTGTCATCCTCATAAATAACTTTCCCTGCCCTTTGCTTCCTCAGGCTTAGTTAGCTGCAGGAACAGAAATGGATTCCTAGTGGCATCTCTGGAGAAGAGCTTGTCTCCTGCAGTAGGATAAGGCACAGAGCTGTTCATGAACAGCGCTGAAGATCAGGCTCCTTGCCCCCCACCCCCAGGGCTCTCATCCCAGGAGTGGAGGATGCTGGTACTTTATGCACAACCCCTTGAGGATCCACTAACCTTGTATACACTGGCTCCTGGATGCTTCCCCTTTGGACAAGCTTGTCTGTGTCCCTTTGTTAGAGCTTTCCCAGGCTCCCGTGTGTTGCTAGCAAGAGGAGAACTGAAGTGAGAGTCATACTTGTTTCTGCCGTTGCTCTGAGGCTTCTCCCACAGCCACACTCTCAGAAGCCTCTTCTGGTTCCTTCTCTATGGCACCCATCACTCCCTCCCCCCCAACAACACTTATAAATCAGCACCATCAAATGAATCTGTACACTAAGATTCCTACTGGGGAGCCCAACCAAGACAGTTCTCAAGGTTGTAGGTGTAGCAGCCTCGACCAAGGAGTGTGAAGGGCTGGGTCGGAGGAGGGGTCACAAAAGGCTGACTTTGTCAGGAAAACAATGGTTTTCTAGGAAGGCCTTCTTAGGAGACCAGTATCTATTTCTGACTGGCCAATCTTAAGCCACATGGACATCTCTAGCTGGAAGGAAGCTGGAGGCAGGGGGACTTCTAAAGTTAATTTAACTTTTAAATCAGTATAGAATGTTATTGAAGTGCACAAATGCACAGTTGTGGCTGAACTAACATTTCAAGTTTCTGTCTCTTTGTTGCCCTGGGCAATATGTCATAAGTAAATTCTAGAGCTGAGTGGTGGACAGTATTTCTAACTGGAGATGCTATTGTTGGAAAGGTAGGAGGGCAGAATGGATGATTAGCATGTCACACTTTCTTACTTCTACTAAAATTCAGGGTTTGGGCTTGGACAACTTCCAGGATCAATTAGGCCTCCCATGGCCTCCAGCAGCCTGGCAGGCCTTTGCAGCCTGATATGTATTATGTAGATTTCTAGCTGGGCTTTTATCTTATCCACTAGAGTGTGAGGCATGGTCTTTAATCTATAGCAAGTGCTCAGCCAACACTATTGAATGAATGAGGACAGAAAACAAGGTTGGCATTTGTGAGGGAACCAGGTTCCTGGCATGCCAGGACACACACTCTCCACAGGGCAGTGGAGATGGGCAGGGTTTGCAGCAGGAGTCTGGCAGCTGAGGACTGAGGAGACACTGCATAGACAAGGCTAGTCTCCAAGAAGCAGACGATGAGTGGGCCGTGAATCTGGCTAGAGGGACTGTATGGCTGGCGATTCCCCTTATAATTATAGAAGCCACAGCCTGTGATCTGGCACCTCCTGTCACTTCAGGGACCTAGCTCAGAATCTGGAACCTCTAGAGAGCCATGGGACCACTGGTCTTCACATTATAGCTGGCTTACATAGGAGTTTCTTTCCTGAGCCTCTGAATTTTCATCCTCTCTCTTTAAGAATGAAGCACAGGAAAGTCAGGCACGAACCAGCAGGTATGATGTCTATGATTGAGCCTGTTCACATAACTTCCTTGGAGCTGTGTAAACCTCGTTTTTTCATCTGTGGACACTATTGCTAAAGTGCCCGCCTACTGTAACTGCTTAATAAAGATATAAAGAATTGGGGACCTAACTGTTCCCAGTTGAATCCTAGTTTGAGTACGTCGGACTCCTTTGTCCAAATTAACCTCTTTGTCCCTGAGTTCTCTTCATATGTGAAACAGAGAGAAACAAAAGCTGTCCAGGAGCCTCATGAGGATTCAGGGGGATTGCCCATGTGATTATGGATATGGGCACAGGGTGGCTACTCTGCTTAGCTCTTGTCTAGGTTTATCATGATCCACAGAAGAAAATGTAGTTTAAATTCTGACTGTGTCAGCTCCCATCATCTCCCAGCTAAGGGTTGGGTCAAGTCATTGTTTCAAGCTGCTGCTCCTCCATTGTTAAGCAGGAGTACCGCTACCCACTTTTTCCCGGTGATGGATGAATGATGATGTGACAGTGTTTTAAAGTGGGAAGCATAGAGTGGGCACTCACTCTGGACTAGCTAGCAGTCAGTTTCCAGCAGGCCCTCACTGTGTCAACAGTCCCTACATTCCTACGACTCCCTACCACAAACATTAAATTTCTCCCCACAAGTGTGAGGTGTGGCTGAGGCAGCTCAGCTTTTGGCCAGGGGCTTCCAGATGAACTCTTCTTATGGCAGAGACTGGAAGTTTCCAGAAGGATGGTGGCTTGTGGCTGACCTACCCAAGCAGGTTCCTAGCTAAGAATTCCAAATTACCCAGGTGATATCTTAGCTCCTCTTTCTGTTGCTGTGACAAAATGTTCTGACAAAAGTAATGGAAGGGAGAAAGGGTTTATTTCAGCTTACAGTTCAATTACAGTCCACGGCAGGGGAGTCAAGGAATCGGATGCTTGAAGCAGCCGGTTACATGACATCTGCATTCAGAAGAGAGTGACAGGTGCACACATGCTCAGGATCCAATAGCTAGGGTTGGTCCCACCCACAATCAAGATGGGTCTTCCTAATCAATTATTGTATCAAGATAATCCCCTCATGGAGGTTCGGAAGTTGTCTGTCTCATAATTCTAGATTTGGTCAAGTTGGCAATTTATAAACAAACCGTTACAGGTGGGACATACACTACCCCCTAGAGAATCTATGGAAGGGCAGGGATATAGTAGGCAGAGACTATGATCCTTTATTATCTGGATCAATGTGACAGATGGAGAAACTGAAGTCCAGAAGGAAATATCCAAGATGGTACAGATCCTGGGACTCCAGATCCTTTTTCTCTGGTGTCACCTTGGTTCAGACTGTTAGCAATTGTTACTAGGGGTCAACAATTCAAGCATTGGAATCTAATGAGAAGGGCCATGGCAGCCAGAGAGTGGGACTTGGTTCATCTTCCTGACTGCAAACACAAGTGGTGAAGGTCTGGCCTGGGCTACACAGCAGAATCACAAGAACGAGAACAGGAGAGCCAGAAATCCCAAGTCTCCCTCTATAGTAGCCTGCATCTAGCAGACAAAAGGAGGCTCGGCCTGGAAAGGGGGAGGGGGTCTCCTTTCCTGTCCTAGACCATCCTGGGGAGGAAGATCAGGAGTTCAGCTGTCTGGGACCAAGGAGTGGATGGATTCTTGCTAACTCCTCTCAAGAAACTCTCATTAGACCCTGACTGTGGGCAGGGCTCTGGAGAAATTAAGACAAGTGAGCCACCACCCAACGTTGGAGACAGACCTACTCTGTACATGACATCCCTGGATTTGGGACAGTTGGAGTGATCTTAGCAAGCATTTGGCTAGGACATGAAATGGCATCGACTCCCCACATACAGGCCCAGGGAGCTGACTCAGTCAGCACTCTGCATCTCTGACATCTCTTTAACCCTTGTTAATCTCCATTTATTAAAACAGAGACAGGCTCTGCCTTGGCGGGGGGCCATATCTTGCTAGACTTTAATGGAATTATTTAAATTGAGCATGAATTAACTTAAGGGACTGTTGTTTTTATTACAGTTGGCATCACAATTCCATTCTGTTTCTGACCAGTGATCTTGCAGATCTCTTTTATTGTGGCGATCCCCACCCCCCAACTCTACCTCCACATGCCCCCATCCCACACACTCCCACCCCACTCCACCTCCACAGGCCATCCTTTGGGAATGAATTGTTACACCAAAAAGTGAGCCATTTAAATGAAGGCATTAAGTAAATAGATGCACAGCGGGAACGTCACACAACTTCACTCATTATAGTGTGGTTCTGCAGGGACAGTGAAGATTATAACAGCATGTGTGGATGGACTGATGTTTGGGAGATTCTGCTAGACATACATTTGAGGGGTAGGGCAGTCTGGAGGTGGGTTCAGGGCTCCATAGAAACAGGGCTGCCTGATTGGCATTTTAAGTGGATGAAACAATGTACAGGAGGATGTAAAAATGGTTATGAGGTAGGGTGAGAATCTCAATGTGACAGGGGATGGGGAGCTGGAATGAGGAGATGTGTCTTTAAGGTCTGCTATGGACCTTGACATGCAGAAAGAGTAACCAGGAGGCAACAGGCCAGGATCTGTCAGAAGGCTGCAACTGCTCTGGAGAGATGATGTGGATGGCAGGATCCCCGGCCCCCCACTGTGATCTCTTCCCGATGGGAACCACACCTGTAGTGCAGAGCCACAGATCCTAAGCTGGAATTAGCCTAAAGAAAGGGAAAGAAAGGGTTAACTCCTCTTCTATAACATTTCTCCATTTAGATCCTATCAACCTGACTCATGATTGCTAAGACAGGACCCCCCCCCCCCAGCCTCCCTCAGAAGGGCGAACTAATGTCCAAGGTTGTCCAGGGATGTGGTCTTGGTGGCACATCAGTTCAGTAAGGAGACTGAGGGTTTACTCCACTACTCTAACGGGAGCTCTTGTACCCTACTTCTCTAGATGTGACCACGTTGAGGGGGGGGCTCACTTCTGAGGGAGGTATCCTACTGAGATTGTTAGCCTGGAAGGACATCCCAGAGCTAGGATGGATAGAAAGGCACTATCCTGTTCCCCAGGAGTGGTACCTCTGCTGGGGTCTCGGCAGTCCCGGCCGCAGGCGGTAGCGCAGCATCGCTTCTTGCCTGAGCAGTCTGAATCTTGGTTACACGTGTGCTTTATAGGACTGGCACACTGGAGTTTATCCACGGGGCAGTTGCCCAGCTTTACTGTGAATACAGGGGCCTCAGTGAGTCTTGCTTGTGCCCACTAGCCCCGGGCTTGAGGCCTGGGTGGTCAGCACAGTGGAGAGGACACTTACCTGAGACTCTAGGGATACACTGGCGGAAACAGGTCCTGTAGCAGCACTTCAAAGATGAGGGGCACTGTTTGTCATTCAGGCACTGATCAGGAGTCACCTGGAGGCAAGGTCCATCGTCTGGTGGGCAGCCCCCCAATTTTTCTGCACGAGAACACTCACATGTAACTAGAGGCACATCAGGGTTCTATAATGATTGCTGACTTGGGGATTACAGGTTCTAATCTCTCAGTCTTACTTCTTGCTTACCACCAGAATGAATTTTATAGTTTTTCTACCTTCTAGGGCTAATTTGACATTTAAGTGGCATAACAGAAAGGAAAAAAAATGAAATTTAAAAAAATCTCAGGCTACTGAGATCACTCAGTTGGGATCCAGATTTGCTCCTAAAACCCATGTTGAAAAACAGAAGTTGTGTGTGAGTGTGTGTGTGTGTAAGTGGGGGGGTTGGATGATGGAGGGGGGGAGGTGTAATATGCGCTTACAATCTCAGCCCCTTGGAGGTGAAGACTGATTGCTGAGGTCGGCTGTCAGCCAGTTGGGCCTACAAAATGAGTTCAAGGAGAATGAGAGACTCTGACTCAAAAACAAGGTGGGAGTCAACTGAGACTTGACACTCAAGATTGTTGTCCTCTGGTCTCCATGCCTCCACATATATGTGAACCTCCTTAGCTGTATTCCCTAATCCTAACCCTAACCCTAGCCCTAACCCTAACCCTAACCCTAACCCTAACCCTAACCCTAGCCCTAACCCTAGCCCTAACCCTAGCCCGAGCCCTAACCCTAACCCTAACCCTAGCCCTAACCCTAACCCTAGCCCTAATCCTAACCCTAACCCTAGCCCTAACCCTAGCCCTAACCCTAACCCTAACCCTAACTCTAGCCCTAACCCTAACCCTAACTCTAGCCCTAACCCTAACCCTAACCCTAACCCTAACCCTAACCCTGTCATCCTTGCTCTCCTGCTCATGGGCTCCTGAGTAGCTCCAAGCCAGTTCTCTCTCTCTGCAAGGCTCTGGCTTTGCTTCACCCCCTCCCCCCCACCACCTGATCAGCTCATTGATCTCAGTTGAAACCCCACCTCTCCAGAAGACTCTGCTTCTGAGTCCATGGATCTGGCTCAGCACTGGGTGTGTTTCTGCAGCTGTCTGTCCCTCTCATGGGCTAGAGGCTGAGACTTGTCACCTGCTTGCCCTGCTCTTCATGGGCACAGCACAGTGCAGAGTGCACAGTCCTGGGGGCTTAATGACCATTGGGAAGAGAGGGATTCGAAGGGCCCAGTGTTGCATGTGTGCCAGCTGCTTGCCAACAAGGCACATCTGCACTGCCATGCCCACTCCTTTAGATTCAAGTATCAACTCTGTCTTTGAACCTTTCCCCCACCAGCTCTAGGGTTCTTTGTCCTGGAGTTGATCTAACCAATCTTCTGGAAACCATTATCTCTATCCATTCAGAGGAAGAAATTGAAGCCTCAAAATGGCAGTGACCAGCCTACTTCAGCCCTGGCCTGGGCTAGGACAGTGACCAGCCTACCTCAGCCCTGGCCTGGGCTAGGACAGTGACCAGCCTACTTCAGCCCTGGTTTGGGCTAGGACAGTAACCAGCCTACCTCAGCCCTGGCCTGGGCTAGGACAGTGATCAGCCTACCCAGCCCTGGTTTGGGCTAGGACAGTGACCAGCCTACTTCAGCCCTGGTTTGGGCTAGGACAGTGACCAGCCTACCCTGGCTCTGGCCTGGGCTAGGACAGTGACCAGCCTACCCTAGCTCTCGCCTGGGCTAGGACAGTGACCAGCCTACCC
>PVIH01022119.1:0-10134 GCA_004025045.1 Sigmodon hispidus | reverse complement strand
ACAGTGACCAGCCTACTTCAGCCCTGGTTTGGGCTAGGACAGTGACCAGCCTACCTCAGCCCTGGCCTGGGCTAGGACAGTGACCAGCCTACCTCAGCCCTGGCCTGGGCTAGGACTTTACAGATCTGGTTTCCTTTGATCCTTTTGTTCTGCTTTGGCTGCTTTGAGCTTTAGAGATGGGGCTGGTACAAGGGCTTCAGTTCAGTCCAGCATCATAGCAGGATCCAGGGCTATGATGTTATCCTGGGGATCTTCTTCCAGAACTTCTCCCTGCCTCTATCCTGCAACCCACCCCACCCCAGTTCTACCTACCCACTAAAAGCTCCCACCTCTCTGCTTAGAATACAGACAGCTCCATTTGGCTTGGTGTCAACTTCTTCTCCCTCTGTCCCTGCCTGGGGCACATAGTAGGTGGTCCCTTGCTAGTCAGCTTTAGTTCTTAAACTGACACCTTAAGCTGAGCTGCTGCCCCCTGCTGGACAGTGAGCAGCTTAGCCTGGGAGGGAGCATTCATTCTGAGGAATGTGGAGGAATATGGGTATTTGGGAGGGAAGAAGGACTGTGTGTGTGTGTGTGTGTGTGTGTGTGTGTGTGTGTGTGTGTGTGTGTGTAGGGGCCTTTGGAGGCTACCTACAGGCCAGGATTTAGTATTAAATTCCCAGTGCAGGGAATTCTCAGGCCAAGTGGAGCTGTTTGAATTCTAAGAGAAGAAGTAGAAACTTCTGGGGGTTGTGGGGGGGGGCAGCTGGTGGAGCTGGAGCGTAGGTTGCAGGATAGAGGTGAGGAAGACTTCTGGAGGAGGGCCCAAGGGTTGGGTTCCAAGGACTAGAATGATAGGAAGGAGGAAGAAAGTTAGCATTTTAAGTGGGACAGATGATCAATGACACAGTGTAGAGACACATTAAAAAAAAAAAGCCTGGAGCATACAGAGGGGTGTGCGTGGGTCTGGGTGGTCACACCTTCCAACCTGATCTCCTTACCTTTCCTCCACACCCAGGTTTCCTACTTGACACATTTTCTAAGTTTCTGTGAGTCACACACACACACACACACACACACACACACACACACACACACTCACCTCTCACATACACACACCATAGATGATCTCACTGGCACATCTTTTGTGATTTTTCTCTCTCTCGCACACACATTCACACACACACACTCACACACACTCTCTCTCTCACACACACACTGTAGCTGATCTCACTGGCACATGTTTTTGTAATTCACTCTTCTTTTTCACTCACACACACTACAGCCATTGTGTAGACTCTATACCTTTGGGCATGGTTCAGTCAGTGCATTCAGCTACATAGATGAAGCCACATGCATGAGCACGCCTAGCCCTTGATACACAGCTCTCAAGATGTAAGTCTATGAAACTGCCAAAACCTTGACATTTGGATGAAGAACATGGCCTCCTGTACACAGAAGTGGCTGAGCTTCTCCCTAGACAAACTGAGCTTTCCCTTCCCTGGGCCTGTGGCCTTCTGACACTGTCTGACATTCTGCTGAGAGCCAGGCAGATGTCTCATAGGAAAGAGACCAGGGAAGGATGGATTGGCATGAGCTGGTAATGGTGAGTCACACCTGAACATGCAGAACAGGCCCAAGATCTGGTGGAACCCAGTCTCTCAACCTGGGTGTGGTGTCAAGACTGCTCTCTTGGACTGTCTCAGTTGCTCCAAAAAATCATTATATATGCTGCACCTGTGGGCATACCTGGCATCTATCCTTCAAGGCCCCATCTACTCCTAAGAGAAAAGTGTGGACCCCATTTCACTGGGAATAAGTTGGGGAAGTGAGCCCTTCTGACATAAAAGAAACACAATCAGACACTACTTTTGATATCCTCTTGGTATTTGGTCTTGGGGGAGGGGCTGGTTTACCACTATGCCTTGGTTTCCTTATAAGTAAAGTGGGGATAAAAACAGGACACTCACTACAACACAGTGAAGAGTTCTATGTGATGGTTGCCTGAATCACAGTCAACACAAGGCCTGGCCTTGGAACCTCCTAGCATCCTTCCACCCCCAGCCAGCACCCTCCTTCCCAAACCTGCTCATGACCCGGTCAGAGACCCATGCCTCTCAGAAAGGCATAATTCAGGCTAAAAGGAATGGGTGCCATGCAGAAACTTTTCTCTTCATCTGTCTGCCCTGCACAGGCTTCCCTAGCCTTGGAGGAAGGTTTGTTTTTCCCTTCGATATGCTACCTTTCCACAGAATGCAAGGCCAGTTCTGCGGAGTGAACATAGGCCACAGCATTCTAGCCTCAGAGGGGATGGAGGAGCGGCATCGCCCAGACAGGGAGGCCCTGTGTAAAAACACCTGTGCATCCCTTGCTGGCATCCCTCATCAGCACACTAACCTAAGCTTTGTCCGGGATGGCAAATAAGTCTGACATGGGAAAAGATGAGGTAAAAGCGAAGATTCCTCTCATCAGAGGCCAGATTCCAGGGACTACATTCCTTACTAACTCCCAAGTCCCTTCTCCAAGACCCTGGAAGTCCAGAGAAGGCTTATACCCCCATTAATACAAGTAGGTATGGTTTCCCTATACAGAGAGGCACAGTGACATATGGATGCATGTAGACATGTTCATAAGCTCAGACTCACTAAGCATATGTGTATACACAGACAGGAACAAAGGCACATATGTACAAAGAAAAAAGTATATATCCTTGAAGACATTTAGATGTGAGTGTAGGTACAGGGACACACTGTGAAAGTGGCAGAGTTCGCTGACAGGTGAAGACACAAGCATGAGCAAGCTTGATGAACAGATAGAAATACAGGCTCCAGGGAGCACTGAAGCACTCAGGGACACACACACACACACACACACACACACACACACACACACACACACACACACTCTCATCACTAGCTCTCCCAAAGCCCTTGTTTTTCATAGAAAGGAAGAAGCCCCCTGGCCCCTGGAGCAGAGGAAGTCACAACACTCACCTCCCTTGTTCCTACACAAGGCCACAGGCAGCTGGGTCTCCAAAGCCAGGAGGACTACCAGGAGGAGGGAGCTTTGGATTCTCATGTTTCCTTTGTGGCATCCAATAAGCACAGGGGCCAGAGGCCCCCAAATTAACACCTACAGCTTGAGGAATGGCAGAGCCGCTGAGTCAGGGAGGAGGACCCAAGATGATTAGGGTGGCTTGGGCTTCCCTGATCGTGGTCCCACCCCCAGCCTGCTGTCTATCCTTAAGGCAAGGGATGCTTGTGAAAGAATTGAAGGCTGGTAGGTGGCAGAGGTTCTTTGTGTCAGGGAACTCGGTTCTAGTTCTGCCTGTATTGCTGACTTGGCCCCAGAGTATTGGACAAATCTTGCCTGTCTTTGGGACTCAGTTTTCTCATCTGGGGAGTGGAGGGAGGTGGTCATAATGGCAACCACGCACAGAGACTTTCCTTTAAGGCAGTTCAGCTTACATCACCAGCTCTGCCTGGGAATGTAAGCCTTGGCCGCCTCCACCCTCCGACTACAGGCATCTGGAACATCTGGTACAACCAGGCCAGTTTATCGTGCCCAGAGATGCATAGGGAGACGGTGTTGAACACTTGCTTTGTAAACATGTTTACTAAGTACAAAATTCTTCCATTGATTTCCTCTGGCCACTCTCAACTAGTTTTTCCCCACTGCCAATCCAGCCCTGTACTGGGGCTTAAAACCGGGCTTCTTGGGGGCTGGAGGGATGGCTTGGAGGTTAAGAGCACTGGCTGCTCTTCCAGAGGTCCTGAGTTCAATTCCCAGCAACCACATGGTGGCTCATAACCATCTGTAAGGAGGATCTGGTACCCTCTTCTGGCCTTCAGGCATGCAAGCAAAACACTGTATACATAATAAATAAATAAATCTTAAAAAAAAAACCCAGGGCTTCTCACATGCTATGTGATATTCTACCACCGAGTTACATTCCTAACCCCTTTAACTTTTTAAGTTTTGAGACATGGCCTTGCTAAGTTTCCTAGGCTGGCATTGCCCTTGCTGCTCTGTAGTGCAGTCAGTCCTCAGACTTGTGATGTTCCTGCCTCAGTTTCCCCAGTAGCTCTGCTTGCAGGCTTGCACCATCAGGCCCAGCATAGCCCCTTCCTTCCTTCAACATTCAATGCAATTTCCCTACAAAGGCAATTTTACTGCTTTGTAGCAACTGAGCTCTGCTTACCAGTTTAAGAATCACCTCTGCCTTCTTCAGAATCTAAGGCACACTCTCTGAACTCATGCCTCCAGGATCTCAATTCCTAAGACCTCAAGCAAGATCCTTTTTATTTTTGCATTTCCTGAGTTTGGTTTCATTGATGGTGTGCAGGGTGATGGATGAGTGGGATGTTTGCCCTTCCGACTCTCTTAAGGTCCTAAAGCCCCACAGTATCTTAGACAAGGAACAGGAATCAGCTTGAATGGCAAGGAATGATGCTAAGAAATGGGGACAGCAAAGGGTCAGGGTTGGGGCTTCTCAATTTCACATTACAGTACATCGTTGTAGGGAAGCCAAGGCATCAAAGTGGGGAAGTCAAGTTGCTATAGATAAGTTACACAGATATATTACATCACATTCACAGTCAGGAATAGAGAGAAGCAAACCCATACATGTTTGCTTGCCTACACTCAGTTTTATTTCTCCACTCTTAAATACTTCAGGGTTCACTGCCTAAGGAATAGTGCTGCCCACAATGGGCTGGGTCTTACCATATCAGTGATCAGTGAATGTAAATAAGACAACCACCCCATAGTATGCATCAGTCTCACACAGGCAATCCCTCATTGAGACTTGTAATTCTAGGTTATTTTGGGCTGACAAGTGAAATTTACTATTACATATATGCCGTTGCTGGGTTTTCTGTTCTTTTTCTTCAATTCTATTTTGCTTGTTTGTTTGTTTTCAAGACAGAGTTTATCTGTGTAGCTCTGACTTTCTGGAATTCACTTCATAGATCAAGTTGGCCTTGAACTCTGAGATCTGCCTATCTCTGCCTCTGAGTGCTGGGATTAAAGGCATGTGCCACCACACCCTGCTTCTTTGTTTATTCTAGGCGCAGCACTGTTGTAATAGTTACATATTCATGATGTCTAAGTGACTGTGGTATCCATAAATTTTACTAATCCACATTGTCACTTTTTACATCAGATTCTTTCATTGTCCCATATGAATTAGCTGAGTATTTTATTAAGTTGAAAACCCCTACTGACTGCTATTAACAATTTTTACCATCGTTTCAAAAACATACAAAAGAGCAGTAACATTCCAGATTCAACAGTAACATCACTTTACAGCACTTCCTCTCACATATCCACCGTTTTTGTTTTACTTCTGAAGAGTTTTTAAATACTCAACACACCATAATTCGACATTTAGATGTTTCAGTATGAATCTCTAAGAAATAAGCACACTTTAGGATGAGTGCGGTGATGTGGCCCAGTACCCAGGATGTATAGCTAGCAGGCTTCTAGGAGCCAGATTAGCCTGGACTACATAACAAGACCCTGTATCAACTTTAGAAGGAAGGGAATAATTTCTTCACACAATTTAGTGTCATCATCATAGCTAATTATTTGCCTCTACATCTGTTTTCTATTTTTCTTATTGTCCCCACTGACTTTGTGGGGCTGGAAAGATACATCAATGGTTAGGGGCTCATACCTCATACTGCTCTTACAGAGGACCCAGTTTGATTGCCAGAATCTATGTTGAGTGTCTCACAACCTCTTTTAACTTCAGATAGATATAAGGGATCTAATACCCTTTTTGGCTTTCGTGGTTACCTGCACTCACATGCATATACTCTTACATAGACACACAGACAGACATATACATAATTAAAAATAAATCTTTTTTTTTTTTTTTTTAAAAAAAATAACATGAGTTTGTGCAGTTGTTGCTGGAACCAAATCTATGCAAGGGACACTCACTGTGGTTTCATTTATTTGAGAATAAACATTTGGCTTCTTTCTGCCCCTCTCTCCGTCATTTCTGGTTGAGCAAACTGATGAAAGTCTAGTTAGTGTGGCCCTACCCCATGTTTATGATGTCTTTCAGTTCTACCCTGCACATTTCTGTATACAACATTATCAACAAGATAAAACCACTCCGGCAGTGACCTTCCTGGGTGGTGGATGATGCATGCCTCCATTTCATCACTTGAGGACGAGTCATGCCTGGCTCACCCACCCATTGTTAATGTTGTTCCAGCAGATTGATGGGTTTCAGTTGATACACCTCAGTCCTCTCATGGGAAAGCCACGTTCCCTGATGTAAGGACAAGTATAGCATGGAGTGATGAAATAGCATCCTGAAAACATTAAGAAGCTGTGATGATCAGTAGCTGAGTCAAAAACTTAACTAGGGATTGAAAATCCCAAAGGGTTTAGACTGTAGTCAGGTATAAATTATGTTGGCCAGGATGGACATCTTTGTCTTGTGAACACTTGCTGTTAGGGCAAGAGAGGGATATATATGCATTGTACTCTCTCCATATAATTTTTATATTTTCTCTGGTATTTTCATACATGAACACAATATATTTAGATCATATTCCCGTCACTCCCCCAGATTTTCCTCTACCTTCCCCCTTCAATTCATACCATTGTCTCTTCCTCCCTCCTCCCACCTTGTAGTGGGAATCAGGCCTTATTCACCTTGACCTAGAGGTATGGTCTTAAGGTTTTAAGGACCCATGTATAGGGTGTGGCCAGGCCAGTCTAAGAGCAGTTACATGCTGTCTCCCCTTCCTGTTTGTTTCCTCCAGCTCTTGGAGAGAGATTTGATCCATTGCCAACACTGCTGTGTGGACTAGGTACAATTTTTCAGGAATTGCCCTATGGTTCAAACTTTGTACCAGTGAGCATTTCACATAAACCCCTGAATAAATATCAATCTGTTTATGTAATCAGTTGTTAGTGATTAATTCCCCTCTCTTTCTCTCTGTCTCTCAGTAACACAGTGAGTTCAGCTAGTGTGCCCATATTCTCATGGGTTTAAGGCACCAGCCACTGGGGCACAGCACTGAGGAAACTGACTCTGTTCCCCCTAGTGGCCATCAACTGCCAGTGCTCCTCAACTAAGAGTCAGGCCTCATGTGCCTCTTCCCTCTCCATGCCAGAGGACTGCAGGCCTGATTTGCTTAGGTCTTGGGCCGTGAGCTTATGAGCACAGCGAGCGACCCTGCCATGTGTAGAAGACATTATTTGCAGCAATCTTCCAGGACCTCTCTCTCTTCCTGAACCTTGGGGGTGGCAGTGGTAAGTACTGTGTGATACAGATAATCTCATTTAGGAATAAACACTCCCAAATGCCATAGTTACTTTATTCTCTACCCTTTGACCAGTTGCAAGGGCATATATTTTTTAAAAATTATATTATAAACAATTTCATCCTAAGTTTTCAGATATTTTAAAATGCATTTAATAAAGTTTTATAGGCTCACCCTCTCCCCCAGATCTTGTGTATATTTCCAGAAGTGTTTATTTGTAGATATAATGTTCAACAGGGATTTATTTTATTTATTCTTCTATCATATATTACATCAAGACTGCAATTTCCCCTCCCTCCTCTTCTTCCAGTCCACCCTGCCTCCCATCCCCCATCCACTCCTGTCTCCCCTTCAGAAAAGAGCAGGGATTTCAAACAAATAAAACTGTGTACCTCCTCCCTCACTGTGAGGCTAGAAGAGAGGACTCAGTAGGAGGACAAGTGCCCCACAAGCAGGCGAAGTCAGAGACAGCCCCTGCTCCACTATTTGGAGCCCCATAAGGATACCAAGCTACACAGCCATAACGTATATTCAGAGGGCCTAGGTTAGTCCCATCAGGCTCTCTGGTTGTCAATTCAGTCTCTCTGAACCCCTATGGGCCCTGGATGGTTGATCCTGTGGGCTGTCCTTGACCTCTCTGGGTCTTAGAGTCCTTCCTCCCTATCATCTGTGGATTTCCCCAAGATCTATGTAATGTTTGACTGTGGTCTCTGCAGCCATTTCCATCAGTTGTTGGACAAAGTCTCTCAAACAGAGGTTTTTAAAATACTAAGTTGTGTTAGTCTATTTGAGCCTGTATAACAAATGACCATAGACTGAGTGGCTTATGAACAGCATTTATTTCTCAGGGTTCTGGAGACTGGGAAGTCCAAGGTCAAGGAGCCAGGACATTTAAGGTCTAGAAATGCCTGGTGTCTCCCTGGTCTTTGTACTTCTTGCTTACATGGTGGAAGGGCCAGGCAGTTCCCTGAAGTGCCTCTTATTGAGGTTTTCCTCCTCACTCTGCGGGGCTCCCTCTATGAAGGTGAAGGACAACATGCAGAAGAAAACTTGTTTATGCTGGGGTCAGGATGTTAGGCTTTCCCCTTTTTTGGACATAAGGATCCTGGGGCCAAGTTTCCCAGGGGTGCCTATTCTCCCATACTTTTGGTTTGTGGACTCCCAGTGGATGGGGGCTAAGTGACAGAGACTTCTGAGCAGGAAAGGAGGGGGACACTTATGAGGGCAGTCCTGGGGGGAGTGAGCCGAAGAAGGGCCATGCTCTCTCTTCTGTCTGGGGACAGCTCTGTCACACCTTCACCTTTGTTTTCTTCTTTGTACAAAGGACAAGTTCAAGGCCACTGGTCTCTGAGATCCCACAGTCATCCCTCCCTGCCCACTCCAGGGGAGGGGGAGGTGCTACTTACTGTTATTGTCCCACGGGCAGCACACATAAGGTGCTACAGGCTATGAAACAGCACTTCTTTTCACGTGGACAGTCCCAGTCTTTAGTACATGTGTGTAAACCAATTCTGGTGCAGGGTATCTTGTATACTGGGCAAACGCCTTCTTTCTTTTATTGGTGGAGAAAGCCACAAGGTAAGGGGAGGGCTTCAGGCTTGTCTGTAATCTGGGAGTCCCCATCCCAGCTCCAGCCAGCTCGATGGATCCACTCACTTACCTCCCCTACTCCATCTCCAGCTAAAAGAGTGGAAGACATGAGGAGCACAATGAGGACCAAGACGCTGTCTGGCTGCATGCTGCTGTGCGGCTTAGGCTGAGGATGAAGCTGAGGCTAAGGCTTGACTTGGGTCTGGCTTTCATTTCTTTCTGCTGGGAGTGGCATTGGGCAGGGCTGAAAGTTTTCTGATAAACGATGCTCCCCAAACCCTGTCAGAAATGGGACTTGGGGCACTTCCAAGATCTCCCCATTTGCATAAGTAGTCTCTACTGACATCTAATTACCACCAAGACTGCATTATCTTATGGGGGAAGAAAGGAGGTATGTATGGAAAGGGAGCAAAATCACTTAAGGAATACAGCCTGGCAGTGGCAGACCAGGTTTCTTCAAATCTGATGGTCACCACTGAGCCCTGTTTCTGCCTGTCTCCCTCTAGACAGTGGCCAATATCCCTTCCTGTCCTGTCTGGACTGGTCCCCAGTTTTTTTCTCACTCCAAAGACTCTGTCATACCCAGTTTCAGTTCAATAGTTAGTGCTCCAAACCATGCCACCCTCACGTGCTACAGGGGAGAGCAGACCTAAGCCCTTTCCTAAGTGTGGGAATAAAGGCATTTCCTTTCTAAACCTTCTCTTTCATGAATTGGGTGTCACAGTTTTATCTCATTCATTGGGATTATGTTTTATTTCCTGAAGTCGCTGTCCTCCGAAAAGCCCAATCAGCACCTCCATCTCTCATCTTGGACTCCAAGTCTCCTCCCTTCAGAAATAGGAATCTATTACGGACTCCTGGGTTGATGCTTTTTTTTTTTTTTTTTTTTTTTTTTTTTTTTTTTTTTTTTTTTTTTTTTTTTTTTTTTTTTTTTTTTTTTTTTTTTTTTTTTTTTTTTTTTTTTTTTTTTTTTTTTTTTTTTTTTTTTTTTTCTTTTTTTGAGAATGAATCCCAAAGGCAGAACAGTGCTGTGTGTGAGATG
Organism: Sigmodon hispidus; assembly: GCA_004025045.1. Taxonomy (NCBI): domain Eukaryota; kingdom Metazoa; phylum Chordata; class Mammalia; order Rodentia; family Cricetidae; genus Sigmodon; species Sigmodon hispidus. Next base: position 237 of record PVIH01022119.1, on the reverse strand, counting down.
TGAGATGTCCCCTTTTTGCATCATTTTAAAATTAGTTTTAAAAATTCATTTTACATGTCAACCACAGATTTCCTCCCACACACTCCAACCCACTCTCCATCTCCTCCTTTGAAAAGACAAGGGCTTCCATGTGGTGTCAGCAAAGCCTGGTATATTCACTTGAGGCAATCCAGATCCTCCCTCCATCAAGGCTATGCAAAATATCCCTCCATAGGTATTGGACTCAAAAAAAAAAAA
>PVIH01022118.1:0-27984 GCA_004025045.1 Sigmodon hispidus | reverse complement strand
GAAAAATGACCAGATGTGGTGGGAGGGGGAAGAGACCTTGAATAAGGATATACAGGGATGGAAAAAAAATTCAGAGGGAAAGCTGAACACAAAGAAAATATATGTGTAGCAATCTTATTTGTATTTCCACCCTTGATAAGCCATGCTTATGATTCTTATCCTCTGTATAGTTATTGTTAACTCTTCCGCATTTTAAATTTTTTTTACTTTTTTTTTTTTTTGATAAATACAAAATAAAGAAGGAACAATTGGTACATCTCAAAAAAGAAAAAAGTACAGCATTCTGGGCCAAACTCTCACTCCAGTCAAAGAGAGTGAGGAGGGATTATGTTAGCAAAAGGGTCAAGATCAAGATGGGAAACCCCACAGAGACAGTTGAGCTACTGGGAGCTCATTGGCTCTTGACTGACAGTTTGCATCCTGATTAAGGCTGTACTCAGCATTCTAAATGTGGATGACAGTGTGTTGTTTGGGCAGATTGTGGGGCCTCTGACAATGGGACCAGAACTCATTTCTAGTGCATGAACTGCCTTTCTGGAGCCCATTCCCTATAAAGGGACACCTTGCTCAGCCTTCATATGGTGGATGGGTTTAGTCCTGCCTCAACTTGATATGTAAACTATATTGACTCCATGTGGGAGTCCTTACACTCTCTCAGAAGTGGATGAGGAGTAGGATGGGGAAGTGCTTGGGGCTAGTAGGAGGAGGGGAGGGAAGGGGAACTGTGGTTGGTATGTAAAATTAAAATAAAACTTTTAAACAACAAATAAAGCTTTAAAAAAAATTTTGTCAAACTGGTCTGTCACTTCTTTGGTTACAGTTACCCCAAGATATTTACTGCTATTTGCACCTAATGATGTTTTCCTGATTTTGTTCAGACCTTTAATCTTAGTGTTGATCCAGGAGCATAGGAGATCTTTCCATTTTCTGATATTCTCTTTCATTTCTTTCTTTAATAACAAGGTTTTTTGTCAAACAGGTGTTCTTCAGTTGGAGTTACCCCAAGATATTTAATACTCTTTGCAGCTATTATAAATAATGATGTTTCCATGATTTCTTTTCAAGCCTTTTATCCTTAGTGCATAGAAGGGCTATTAATTTTTCTTAGTTAATTTTGTACCAGCTACCTTGCTGAAAGTATTTATTAACTGTAGGAGTTTCCTGGTAGAATTTTGGGAGGTCACATGTGAATGAATGATCATATCATCTGTAAATAGAGATAGTTTGACTTCATCCTTTCCAATTTGTATCCCTTTAATCTCCTTTTGTTTTCTTATTGCTTTATCTAAAATTTGAAGAACTATATTGAATAGATAAGGGAAGAGAAGGCAGCCTTGTATTGTTCCTGATTTTAGTGGGATTTCTTTTGAGTTTCTCTCTATTTAGTTTGACGTTGACTTGCTGTATATCACCTTTGTTATATTTATATATTTTCCCTATATTCCTGATTTCTCTAGGACTTTTATCATGAAAGAGTGATAATTCCTGATCAGCTTGGTATCAGAAGCATTTTGAGAGAAACATCCAAGGTTCTCCTGAGAAAAGAAAATAGAAAAAAAAATCTCTCAGTTAAATTGTGATAATAATAGGTAGTGACCAAGGAGAAGTGGGAACAAATCATGAGAGAAAGAGATGGTTGAATGATAGGAGCATCAATGAGTGAAACAAAATAAATAGATATCATAATAGAGGGAACCATTGTGGGGTTGAAAAGAGGCCAGGTGCTAGGGAGACCCCCAAGAACCCAAGGATGTTCCTGGATAGAACCCCAACCAATAGTGGAGGGGGTGCTTAAACAGGACTTCCCCTATAATCAAATGAATGACCATGCTAAGTGCTATTATAGAACCTTTATCCAGCTATAAATAGACTCAGAAGCAGAGATACATAGCTAAGTACCGGGTTGAGCTCCCATATAGCTAAAGAGAGATAGTTTATATGAGCAAAGAGATCTGGATTATAAGAAGGAGTCCCAGAGAGATGGCTGGGTGGAGCTTTTGGGAGCCCATTGAATCAAAAACAGCCACTGGTGAATCTTCAGGAAAAGCAATAAACTCTCCAAAGTTAGATGACTGTTGAATAGCATTGGCAGTATGTGGAATTTTGTAGAGTAGGATCAGACTATGTTCCTGTGCATGAACTGGCATCTCAAAACAAAACCCCTTGGACATGAAGATATCTAAAGATATCTAAAACATAAAATAAGGCTATCCATTAAAAAAATTATAAGCAAAGAAACATTGGACCTATTGTTGCCATATTCTGTACAGGGTAAAATCTCATTGCCTAAATATATTTTTTTACTTCTAAGAAAAGTTGAAGTCCCAGTTCAATTAAAAGTAAAGTTGGTTTTGAAGTTGGAGCGTGCCTCTTTCCTTCTCTAAACCTAAGCTTTCTTGTTAAAGAAAAATGCAAAATCTCTGTATCTTATGAAAAGAGGTACCTGATATGGGCTAAAAAAAATCCCTAAAATTAACTATTTAATTACTACTACTCTCATGATCCTTTAGTTTATTTTTGTTATTAAAATTTTTTCTTAATGTATAAATTTAATATAAAATCTATAAAAATAATATATATTTTAAACTTTTGTCATATTATTCATTATATAAGGTACTAATTACAGAAAAAGGCTTTAATTAGCTTCTTGTTTATTGTTTTTGCTTTGAGTCCTATTTTCAGTGAACCATGATGATTCATAACTGGGAACTTTGAAGTTTAAAAAAGGTTGATGGGACTCCACAATGATGACTTCCCATGTACTGTCATTAATAATGCCATTAAGCTAAAAAAAAAAACAGCATCTAGAAATTGGCTTTGGACCACAAACTGCTCAGGACAATTTCAATATGGCTAACTGAGATGTTAGGGTTAGCAATATGGAAGGGTAAGTCAAATAAATCCTTTATTCCCCAACTTCCTTTCTGGTCATGGTGTTTCATTACAGTTAGAAACCATAATTAAGTCAAATTGACAGTCCTGACCATGTTTGGGAGAGGATTGTGGAAGGATTTTGGAACATTGGGCTAGAAAAGTGCTGGGCTAAATAGTGTTGAGACCTTAGAAGATTGTTCTTTAGAAGCCTAGAAAATAAAAATATTGAGAGCAGTGCAGAACATAGAAGCCTGGCCTATAAAATTTTAGAGGGAAGATTAAAGACTCTATCAGGACTGTTTGCTGTTTTGACTCAAGATTCTGCAGTTCTAGTTAGCTAAGAACTAAAGAATCAGCTGTTATTAACAGGATATTAGAACTATTAAAGTAAAACAATTGATGCTGGTTAGCTGAAGCTAAAAAATTAGTAGTGATTCAAAAGAGATTAACATTGTTAAGGTGAAATCTTCTGGTATCATTTACTGAGAGCACAGGAAAGCTGTGTTCTAGATGTAAGGATTCCTGACACTCCACTTGGTAAAGCCAACATGGCTCCAGCAGGATGCCCTGCATATGGAAGGCATGCCCCTGGTCATGGCTACTAAACCTGTGCCCACCTTCTCTCTTAAAGGGAGATGCCATGTTGCAGTTTATTTCTCCATCTGTCTTCTGTTTCTCCATTCCTGTACCCACCTGGTAGCTCTCCTGAATAAACTCTCGTGTGTCCCTGGTAGTGTGTGTGGTGTGTGTGTGTGTGTGTGTGTGTGTGTGTGTGTGTGTGTGTGTGTCTTTTTAGGAGTAAAACAAACATTTGGTGCCATGACTCTGACAAGCTCTCTCCTGAGTTTAAATGCACATAAGCTAGGAGAACTTGATCTCGAACTCACTAAAAGACCACCTTCTAACTGACCCACCACTGCAGTATTTTCAAACACCACAGGCTTCAAATGGTAAGTTTTCCCATTCCAGTCGGCAAATGCAAACTATTGTCTCCAGCTTTCTGGTAGGACTCTAGTCTCATGGAGGACCAGACATGATCTTCACTAGTCACAAGTGTTCCTTACTGTCTGACACTCATTCCTGGCCTTCCCTGTTATTGGAGCTCTGTCCACAGACTTGCAGGGTTCTGCCCTGGGATGCCTATCATGGAAAGTTGACAAGATTCTATTCATAGTGCATTGGAAGCCCTTTGTGACACTGATGAGTGTCCATAGTGGCTAGTGTAGGGTTTGGCGCATACTTCTTAGAACTGGAGAGTTTGTAGGGGGAGCTTGCATTGGTTTGGGATTAACTCTGATGCACAGTCCAAATTCTGTTGGGTATCTATGAATAGCTGGTGTGATTATGGACACTGTTCCAAACAGCTACTCTGAGAGATAAGGAGTGGCTTAGCTATAGTTCCATTTCCCTTTGGGACCACTCGGCTGGGTGACAACCCAGATTTGGCATGTCCCCCTCCCCCTGGGCCTCAGAAATGGAGAATGAGTAAACAGAAAATATCTCTCCATTCTCACCTATCAAATGTAGGCTTGAGATTTAAGCCTCTTTTCCTTACCTAGATACCACTAAGTTTATCTGTTTTTGCACAGAGAAATGGCCTAATAACCCATTAGATTACTCAAAATGGCCACCTAATGGCTCACCAACTCCAATACTTTACAGGGGCTAACTTTTGTAAGTGTATAGGTGGATAGAAAGGGTTTTTTTCTATCTCTTCATATCTCAGCTCTAAACCTTCTCTCTCAGCTTGTTGTTCTTAAAAAGGAGTTTCCCTATGTCTTTCCATATCTCAGTTCTAAATCTTCTCTTCTAGTTCTCAAGAGTTTCCTTATTTCTTTTCATATCTCAACTAAACTTTTTCTTCTGGCTTTCTGTTCTTCTGCCATCTGTTTCTAGCCACATGACCAGATTCTCTCTGAAACCTCCACATTTCAAATCTCAATGTTCATCTGAAACTCTTTCTTTTCCTTTCTGGGAACTCTAAACCTGGCAACTACATTTATCCCACCAGTCGCTCATTCTCAGGCTCTAAGAATCCTAATCCAGTTCTTTTTCTGTGGGAAGAAGCTGCTATAGATGAGATAGTTGAAAGTTTATGCCCTGTTTCCTCTGTCAGAACTTTCTCAGGTGAAAAAATGGGCTGTAAAATGAAGGCAACTTTGGGAACAGGCCAGTACTTATGCAGATAAAGTTCATCAGATTTTTAAAGGCCTCACAAATGTACTCTCACAGTATACTAGATCCCTGAGAGCACTGAGAGAACACAACTTCTCATTATTTGTTTTTTGCCCAGAGCTACCCTGACATCAGAGCTAAACTTAGACCTTGAGAGGGGACCACAGGCAGAACTTTTAGTGCTGGCTTTTAAGGTGTATCACAGGAAAAATAAAAAAAATACACCAAAGGATACCTCCTACTGAAAAAAGTTGTTGGACTAGCTTCTTCACCTCCTCCTGTGGCAAGCAGAACCTGCTGTGCTTTAAGTGTGGTCAGTTCAGCTACTGTCTTTCTCTTGCCTAGTCTTACAGAGGTGGTTGATCAAGAGAATGCTGGTCTGAATGAGTATCCCCAAGTTCCATGTGGCAGAGAGACATTAGACAGAGACCATTCCTAGCTGATTTCTTAGGCCTGGCCATGGGCAATTGGTGCTTCCAAGGCCTCCCTTACCTGACCATTGTCATCTTCACTAAAAGGGAGCCTTGGGTAGTCATTAATGGTATCAGGGCAGTCCATCTCCTCGTGGACACTGGAAGCCACATTTTGGTTTTGCAGGAGCTTTGGGGTCTCACCTCTTTTACTTTCTAGCCTCTCCATTGTCAGGATGAGAAGTAAACAATTTCAGCCTCATCAAATGCTACCACTTAATTATATTTTCAGAGATATCCCCATAACCTGAGGTGAGACAGAAGATAGGTGAAATATATAGGGACCAATATTATCTCACTTTTATTTTAAATTTTAAATCTTACTCCTTTCTGCATTTCCAACTCTCTTACTCTAAAAATCTTGTCTGCACACAATACTTTCTGTTGGCTCAATATCTTCAGTTGATAGTATCTATTGGACTCAGCACTAACTATAAGAAACAATTTCTTCTACCCACAATCTCCAAAGCATCCAGAAGGAAGATGGGGCCCCCACCAAAAGAAAAAAAAAGACCCTTGAGACAGGAAAAGAAGGAGCCTGCTGTATGTCACTCAGTGGTCACTTTTGATGTATAGACCATTCAGGACAGTTGTAAGATAGTTTCATATCATTTCTTTAACAAGAATTTCAGATGGACTTATATATGTTTATAGAATGGTTATATATGTTTATAGTTACTTCATTAGGACTTAACCATTGTTTTAGTCTTACAGGACCCCACAGAGATACTGTCGCCCACAGGCCAGCATGAAGCAACTTAATGAAAGAACTACATCCCTTTCCTGATAAGTTGGTCATCCAAGGGATGGTTATGGTCAATTGTAATTTTGATACGATGGTTATAAGATAATCTTGGGTAGAGGATACAATGATATTATAGATGTAGGAACTTCTTTCAAAAAAAGAGAAAGAAAGAAGGAAAGAAAAAGAGAAAAGGGAATAGATAGGAGATCATTATACCTGCAAACAACTATTAACCAAAGGGTGAATGAAAAATGAATCGCCATGGTACAGATGTTTGTGTATTGATACAAATGGGAAATCAATCTATATGTTTGATTGAGATAATATGTATATTGCTACAAAGTTTAACATGGTACAAATGTTTGTATATTGATACAAATGTTTGATTGGAATAAAATGTATATTGATACACAGTTGAATGTATAATTGCCTTATTTTGCACCTATGTCTACCTCTGTTTAAAATATTTTGCACATTGATATGTATTAAGTACATTGTCATTTCCTTAATGCAATTTCTACCTCTAATTATTTATGCTAGTCATAACATTTGTTGTATTATATACACAAGTTGCATTATATAACTCTGCTTAGATATTTTGTACAATGATATATAGTTAGGATATTGTTGTCATTTGATACAAAATGTGTATCTTGGTTAATATTCATAAGATTGTCATACTTGAAATTATTATTGTACACTCATTCTTGGAATGCCTATTCTTACAATGTAAGCTTTACTTTCTTGGTTGACTGGGATTGCAGATTATGGCTACTCAGAATTGCCACCTAACTGTCAGGATACTCAGGCTTTTCAGAAACATGTTAAAATATACCAGATAGATTGGCATCTTTAACTACTTCATAGACTGAGACAACATGGCATTCAAGATTTTGTTATCTCGAATTTGGCCTTGAGAAACATGACAACTCCTGGCATCACTGTTCCTTTATCTACAAAGAGATTGTCTTGTTTGGCAAATAATGGCCTGAGGGGCAAAGGACTACACTTGCCCTGACTGCTGTCAGTGTGTGCACTGTCCAATATAGACAAACAAGATGAAGGATAGAGACTGCCGAAGCCTGCCTGGACAGGATAAGATGGTCTTACCCAAAAATACCTTGCTTCTATAGAGCTTTGTCAGACATCCTAGGCCAGTAGCCAAAAGGGTGGATGCTCCTGCTGTACAGAGAAGTGATGGATGACTGTCCAAGTAGTTAACTGTCATTGTTCTCTCCTAAAACTTGGAAGTTACTCTCCCATGCTTCTGACTTCAGGTAATATATTTTCCTTCTCAGGTCTTGATAGTGTTAAAGATGAGATAGTTAAAGTTGTTATTACTTCACATCTCAGCAAAAACATTCAAGTATTTGTAGCAGGAAATGAGAAACTACCCAGGTAAACTCTAATTATGTCAAAGTACTGGAGCCAGGCTGGGAGTTGTCAACTGGAAAGAGCGCTGGAAGAAAAGCCCCCTGGAAAAAAGAGCCTGGAAGAGGGAGGAGCTGACCTCTTGCTTCGGGATCTGTGGTGTGGTTAGGAAGGATCACTTGGTTGGGATCCTTCTGTGCACTGTTTCTCTACCTTTTCTCCCCCCTGAACATCCCTCTTTTCTGTGATTTTTGGATAATAAACATTACTTAATATACATCTTGCAGCGGGAGAGATAATTATCATTACAATTGGTGGCCCAACGATCATGGCTGTTTTCACGGAACCAGCCTCAGGGTAGGTGACTATTTTGGATTTGGGATTTGCTCCTAGCCCAGTGGATCTCCTGGCAATGCCAGTAAGAGCAGTGGGTGAGCGGGAATCTGAGAGACCGGATCGAGTCAGTTGTGGTGGCGCACTCAGGTAGGATTTATTGAAGGAAACAAAGGCTGCCCTAGGAGAATTGCCACCTTGTTTCAAGCACTGCTACTGCTGCTGCTGATCGCAACTGTGACATCTGCTGGCTGTAAGTCCTCATTATACCTGAGTAAGATAATCTTTTTTTTCTTCAGCAATGTCTGACCAAATAAATGTTCAGAATTTTACCCACTTTTTCACAGTGGTGATAGAGGATTATTTTCAGGATTATGCATTTGGAGTCTATCTCAACATAGGAATTCTTTTGCTTTTTTGTGTGATAATATACTTTATACCTACCTATTTTAAAGGGTACCAGCATAGAGATGAACACATTCCCCATAGGGTGTGTAAGATTCCTGAGGACACTAAGACAACTTTACTCATTAAGATGTGTGAAATGGATGAACATTTTGAGACAATTAAGAAGCTCACTTCCTCCATAGAGGAGAGGTCTACATTGGTTAGAGAGGAATGCAGAGTTTATATTGATGAAAAACTTAGGAAACTGGATCAGAAAGTAGTAGAACATGTAGATGTGGAGAGAATTTTCCACTCTATAAAATTGTTGGAAAGGTCATTTATACAGGACCTTAAAACACTGTAAAAGACCATTACCGCTAGGTTACAAGATTATGAGGGTCATATGGAGATAATAGAAAAAGATTAGGGGCAACAACTGCTCAAGACAACCCAGAGCCCCCTCTTCAAAAATGCTACAGTAGGGAAGGTACCCTACCTAGAGTGATTACAATGAGGGGACTACCATCTACTCCTCTAACACTATTCCCAGTTGTGGCAGAGAACAAAAAAATCACAATCAGGTGGAAGGGCTTCAGACAATGTGGGATATAATTATGAACCTATCCAAATGAAGGATCTAAAAACAATAAAGGAATCCATAGTGATAAATGGTGTGCAATTGTCTTTTGTGGAACAATTCATAAATTTATGGTCAACACAGAATCTGGTAATTCCTGATAACTGGAAGAATTTGACAACTGCAGTGTTGAACAATAGTCAAAGCTTGCAGTGGTGAAATTGGTTTAGGGAAGAGGATAAAGCCTTGGAATCTTGAGATCAAACTGGGAATGTTACCATCTCCAAGGAACAAATCCTTGAGGAAGGCCAGTTTGCTGATGTATCAATTCAGACTACTTATGATGACCATGCCTTGTTGCTATGCCGTACTGTTGCCTTAAATTCTTGGGAAAAGGTTTTAGACCCAGGACAGAGAATTGAGTCATATACTCAGGTTAAACAAGGTCCAAAGGAGCCTTATACAGACTTTTTACACAGGTTGACTCAGGATGTAAATAGAGCAGTGTCAGATTCAGAAGTTCGGAAACAACTGATATTCCCTTTGGCCTTCAATCATGCTAATATGACATGTAAGAAATTGATCATGCCATTAAAGATCAGAGGTGCACACTTAAAAGAATGAGTTCAACTTGCAATTAATGCCGAATCTCTACACACTGATGAAGAGAATTGGGTAAGACCAGCCATTGCTAATGTTAAGATGAGAAATCAAAGCATCATTTGTTTCAATTGTGGTAAGCAAGGCCATATAAAGAGGAATTGTAGGCAAGGCATATATGGGAATTCTCCTAATCCCAGGAGTGACTCAAACAAAAGGCCACTACTTCCTGGACTATGTAGGAGATGTAACAAAGGCAGACATTGGACAAATGAGTATAAATCCATAAGAGACAAAGATGGCAACCTTTTAACATCAGGAAACAGAACCCCCGGGAAGCCCCCGAGAGTCAGACCTCTAAGCCAAAAAAGGATCAGTCATATCCAGTCACAGTGGAAGAGCAGCTTTCTCAGGATGAGTAACAAATCCCAAGCCTAAAACAGTAGACCATGTAGTCATAGATAATAGATTGCCCTTACAGGAGAAGTTGACGATATCCAGTAAACCAATAAAATGCGTATTTTGGCAGACCTCCATAAATGAGCAAAGACCAAAGTTGACAATAAGAATAGACAATATGTTTATGCAAGATTTAGTCAACAGGAGAGTTGATGTTTTGATCATAACTCCACAAGCATAGCACCCCAGATGGCCTCTGAAGGAGGTAGATGTTCAATTTTTAGGTATTGGGACATTGTCACAGGTAAAACAGAGTGTGAGATGGCTCGAATGCATAGGACCAGAAGGACAGAGATTGAAACCATAAATGACCAACATAGCAGTGAACTTATGGGGTCGTGATCTACTACAATGGAACACTCAAATTAAAATCGTTCCAGGCTTAAATATCAACCAAAGACCCAATCATGGCCTTGAAAGCAATACCTCAAGAGGCTATGTAAAACAGCTGCCCATTATTCAGGTTGCACAACAACACAATCTAAAAGCTACAGGCACCCCAAAGACACTCACAGCCCTGCCTTTGAAATGGCTGACAGGCAAACCTATTTGGGTCCAACAATGGCCTTTGACAGAGGATAAATTGCTAGTCCTAGAACAATTGGTACAGGAGCAGTTACAAGCTCAGCATATTGAAGAATCAACTAGCCCATGGAATTCCCCCATATTTGTGGTCAAGAAGAAGTCTGGGAAATGGAGAATGGAGACAGATTTAAGAGCAATTAATAAGGTGATTCAGCCCATGGGCACCTTACAGTCTGGTATACCCTTAACTTCTTTGCTACCTAATGGATGGCTTATTATAGTTATTGATCTGAAGTACTGTTTTTTTACAATACCTCTACAAGAACAAGATAAAGAGAAGTTTGCTTTCACTATACCTACTCTGAACAATGCACACCCAGTAAAAAGGTACCAATGGAAAGTCCTTCTGCAAGGGATGTTGGATAGCCACACCCTATGCCAATATTTTGTCTGACAGCCATTAGAAGTGATACACAAACAATTCCCACAATCTATCATTTACCATTATATGGATGATATATTGTTAGTAGACCCAGACATAAACACCTTAGAAAGACTATTTGAAGAAATGAAGAAGGTGTTGCCTGACTGGGGACTTCACATTGCCCCTGAAAAGATACAAAGAGGGGATTCTATCAATTATTTGGGATATAAAATAGGCTTGCAAACAATTAGACCTCAGAAGGTACAATTTAAGAGGGACAGATTAAGGACACTTAATGATTTTCAGAAAATATTAGGGGATATCGCCCACATCTGACTGGTTATTGGTATTAAAAACTATGAACTGGTTCATTTGTTCAAAACTTTAGATGGAAATAAGGATCTGAACAGTCCCAGGGAATTCTCTTCTGAAGCTGAGAAAAAATTAGCATTGGTGGAAAAGAGATTACAAGAAGCACATGTTAACCATATAGACCCAGACCTTGACTGCATCCTGGTTATTTTGCCTTCTGAATATTCCCCTACGGGAGCCATAATGCAAAGAGAAAATATTATATTAGAATGGATATTTCTGCCACATAGACCAAGTAAAAAACTGAAAACATACATTGAAAAGATTTCTGATTTGATTTTCAAAGGAAAATACAGGCTTCGACAGTTGACTGGAAAGGATCCGGCAGAAATTGTTGTACCTTTGACCAATGAGTAAACTGATCAAATATTGGCAGACAATGAACCTTGGCAAAAGGTCTGTAGTGGTTTTCTGGGGGAGATTAATAATAAATATCCCCGAAGCAAAAGGATTCAGTGAATTTTCCCCCATGTGATACAGGACAAACCTATTTATGCAGCTCCTACATTTTTTACTGATGCAAATAAATCAGGAAAGGCTGGTTATAAATCAGAAAACTTCAGTAAGGTGACACAGAGTCCTTATGATTCTGTTCAGAAGGCAGAACTGTATGCCATTATTATGGTGTTATTGGATTTTACAGGACCTCTTAACCTGATAACTGACTCTCATTATACAGAAGGAGTTGTATTTCATATTGAAACTGCTGACTTTATTCCTGATGATACAGAATTAACCTTTTTGTTTGTACAGCTGAAGGATATCATCAGAAATAGAACACGTCCTATGTATATAACATATATCAGGTCTCATTCAGGCCTTCCTGGCCCTTTGGCACAGGGTAATGATGAGATTGATTGGTTATTAATAGGGAATGTGGTAGAAGCCTCAGAATTTCACAAGAAGCATCATGTCAATAGCAAGGGATTAAAGAAGAGTTTTCCCATCACTTGGCATCAAGCCAAGGAAATTTTGTGAAAGTGTGACAAGTGTTCTCTTTACAATCAACCATCCTTACCCTCTTGGAGTAATCCTAAGGGTACAAGGAGCAACAAGATTTGACAGATGGATGTGTTTCACTTCCCAGAATTTGGTAAGATGAAATATTTTCATCATACCATTGACACCTACTCAGGAATGCAGTGGGTGACTGCCCTGAGTTCTGAAAATGCCAATGCAGTACTCACTCATATTCTGGAAGCCATGGCCATACTGGGAATTTCTGATCAAATTAAGACAGACAAAGCTCCAGCATATGTTTCCCAGAAAATGAAGCAGATTTGGGATATTATGAGATAAAGCAGCTTACTGGGATACCACACAACCCCTCTGGACAAGCAGTTGTGGAAAGATCCCATCGCACCTTGAAAAAGATGCTTCATAAATAGAAAGGTGGTATGAAAATACCTAAGGAGAGATTACATAGTGCCTTGCTAACAATAAACTTTCTTAATGCTGATAAGAAAGGAACTTCAGCTGCAGAGAAGCACTGGGTAATAGAAAGGACTTCTGAGTTGAATCAACCTGTTTATTTCAAGGATGTACTAACTTCAGAATGGAAGCCAGGGCATGTGCTTCATTGGGGTAGGGGTTTTGATTTTGTTTCCACAAGAAAAGAGAAAATATGGGTACCAACAAGATTGATAAAGAGCCGATTCAAAAAGGAGAACCCTCCTGAAGAGAAGGAGTAATGGCTCGTCTGCCGATAAGACAATTGGATATGTGGTAAGGAACATTCACTTAACTAATGTGGAGCAGGGTCTCAATTTTGTTTTTACAGAGGAATGGATACAACCCTCTTCACAATGTTAAAAGGATGCTGAATGCTTATACTTTTAAGCATTGAAAGGACTACAAGTGATTACAAGGACACCTGACACTGGCAGGCACTAAGAGTAATTTCCCTATTCTCACAACCGTACATATATATCTAATGATTATGTATATACATATCATATATATTGAAAGAAAACAAGGAGGTCCTGGTTTGATCACAAAAAGGCTGGCTTTGGAGGTGGAGCAAGTGGCTTTCTCCCTCTCTAAACCCAAGTATATTGGTAAATAAAACCTTAGAGACTCTGTCTCACATCAGAAAAGCCACCTGAGGTGAGACAGAAAATAGATGAAATATATAGTGACCATTATTATCTCACTTTTATTTTAAATCGTAAATCTTACTCCTTTCTGCATTTCCTACTCTCTTACTCTAAAAATCTTGTCTGCACACAATACTTTCTGATGGTTCAATATCTTCAGTTAATAGTATCCATTGGATTCTCCACTATAAAATAACAATTTCTCCTACAAGCTCTCTCCAAGGCATCCAGAAGGAAGACAGGGCTCCTACCAAAAAAAATAAATAAAAATAAGAAGAAAGACCCTTGAGACAAAGAAAGAAGGAACACGCTGTATGTCACTCAGTGATCACTTTTGAGGTATAGACCAATCAGGACAGTTGTAAGATAGTTTCATATCATATCTTTAACAAGAATTTCAGATGGACTTACTCAGTACTATGAGAATGGTTATATATGTTGATAGAATGGTTGTATATGTTTATACTTACTTCATTAACACTTAACCATTGTTTTAGTTTTATTGGATGCCACAGAGATATGGTCACCCACAGGTCAGCATGAAGCAACTTAATGAAAGAACTACATCCCTTTCCTGATAAGTTGGTCATCCAAGGGAGGGTTATGGTCAATTATCATTTTGATACGATGGATATAAGTTAATCTTGGGTAGAGGATAGAATGATATTATAGATATAGGAATTTCTAAAAAAAAAATAAAATAAATGAAATAATAAAATAAAAAGAGAGAGAGAAAGAAAGAAAGAAAAGGGAATAGATAGGAGATCATTATACCTGCAAACAACTATTAACTAAAGAATGAATGAAAAATGAATTGCCATGGTACAGATGTTTGTATATTGATACAAATGGGAAATCAATCTATATGTTTGATTGAGATAATATGTATATTGCTACAAAGTTTAACATGGTACAAATGTTTGTATATTGATACAAATGGAAAATTAATCTATGTTTGATTGGGATAATATATACATTGATACAAAGTTGACTGTATAATTGCCTTATTTTGCACATGTGTCTACCTCTGTTTAAAATATTTTGCACGGGGCTGGAGAGATGGCTCAGAGGTTAAGAGCACTGACTGTTCTTCCAGAGGTCCTGAGTTCAATTCCCAGCAAAACCACATGGTGGCTCACAACCATCTATGATGAGGTCTGGCGCCCTCTTCTGTAAAACTGTATGCATAATAAATAAATAAATCAAAAAAAAAATTAAAAAAAAAATATTTTGCACATTGATGTGTATTAAGTATATTGTCATTTACATAATTCAATTTCTACCTCTATTTATTTATTCTAGTCATAACATTTGCTATAATATATACACAAGTTGTTTTATATAACTCTGTTTAGATATATTTATATATATATATAATGATATATAGTTAGGATATTGTTGTCATTTGACACAAAATGTGTTTCTTGGTCAATATTCATAAGATTGTTTTACTTGAAATTATTATGGAGGAGTTGTACACTCATTTTTGGAATGTCTATTCTTACAATGTAAGCTTTATTTTCTTAGTTGATTGGGATTGCAGATTATGGCTACTCAGATTTGCCACCTAACATTCAGTATACTCAGGCTTTTCAGAAACATGTTAGAGTATACCAGATAGATTGGCGTCTTCAACCACTTCACAGACCAAGAGAATATGGCATTCAAGATTTTGTTATCTAGAATTTGGCCTTGAGATACCTGACAACTCCTGGCATCATCATTTTTTTCCTGAGGTGGTGTTGAGCATCACAGACATCTTGCAAAGAGATTGTCTTGTTTGGCAAATAATGGCCTAAGGGGGCAAAGGACTGCACTTGCCCTGACTGCTGTCAGTGTGCTCACTGTCTGATGTGGACGAGCAGGATGAATGATAGAGAGTGCTGAAGCCTGCCTAGACAGAATAAGATAGTCTTACCCCAAAATACCCTGCTTCTATAGAGACTTGTCAGACATCCTAGGCCAGTAGCCAAAAGGGTGGATGCTCCTGTTGTACAGAGAAATGGTGGATGACTGTCCAGGTAGTTAACTGTCGCTGTCTTCTCCTAAATTTTGGAAGTTACTTCATCATGCTTCGGACTTCAGGTATATATTTTTCTTCTTAGTTCTTGATGGTGTTGAAGACTGGATAGTTGAGGCTATTACTTCACATCTCAGCAAAGACACTCAGGTGTTAGAACTTTATTGTTTGAGATAAACAGCTTTGAAGCAATCCCTGTGCATTGCCTCATATCAACATTCTAGACATTTAAATGCGCCTCGTATTCATTGTTTGTTGGTGGTAGTTTGACCTAACTTATATTAGTACCTTTCTCTTCTCCAGACATCACCTTATGATGATCCCTATAGCATGTAGTTTTATACTTAGTTTAGAACTTTCTTATTTAGACCAAAGGGGCAGATGTAGTGGGAAAACAGAAGCTACCCAGGTAAACTCTGATTACGTCAAAGTACTGGAGCCAGGCAGGGTGTGGTCATCTGGAAAGAGTGCTGTAAGAAAAGCCCCCCAGAAGAGAGAGCCTGGAAGAGGGAGGAGCCCGGCCCCTTGCCTCTGGACCTGTGGCGTGGTTAGGAAGGACAACTCGGTTGAGATCCTTCTGCGCACTGTTTCTCTACCTTTTCTCCCCCCCTTTACACCCCCCTTTTCTGTAAGTGATTTTTGGATAATAAACATTACTTAATATAGATCTCGCAGTGGGTTAATTACCATAACAGGTATTAGAATTTTATTGTTCCAGATAAACAGCTTTGAAGCAGTCCCTGTGCATTGCCTCATATCAACATTCTAGACATTAAAATGCACCTTGTATTTGTTGTTTGTTAGCTGTAGTTTGACCTTGCTTATGTTAGTGCCTTTCTCTTCCCCAAACACAACTTTATGATGATCCCTATAGTATATAGTTTTATACTTAGTTTAGAACTTTCTTATTTAGACAAAAGGAGGAGATGTAGTGAGAAGTTAGTTACCCAGGTAAACTCTGATGATGTCAAGGAACTGGAACTGGAGCCGAGCAGGGTGTGGTCAACTGGAAAGAGCCCCAGAAGAGGAAAGAGCCCAGCCCTTTTTGGACCTGTGGTGTGTTTAGTAAGGACTGCCCAGTTTAGACCTCTCCTGCACACCATTTCTCCATTTTCCCCTCTGAATACCCTCTGTACCATAAGTGGCTTTGGAATAATAAATATTATCTTAATATAAACATAGCAGTGGGTTAAATTCCATTATACCATCACTCACTCATTTTTGGTCATGCCAACTGGCCCCGTACCTCAAATAAGAAGGGATTTTTTTTTTAGCTAAAATCATACCTTTCATTTATCTTAGTCACATTTTGCCTGAATCCAGACTCCACCAGCCATCTCCCTGCTCAATTTGCTATCTGCTAAAACCTGTCAGCTTGAACCTTCCAGCCTCCCAGGTTGACCAACAAGTGTAGAACACCCAGAATCCTTGTGTCACTAGACACATTTCTCTAAAATATCCTGTCTCTGAGTTTTCCTTTCCAGCCTGCTTCTCAGAACAGAAGTCAGGATAGTCACCAGCAAAAAGCTCCAAGGTATTTTACCTCTACCTCCCTCACTTCCTTCACAGACTAACCCTCCAGCAGCTGCTTCTGGAGAATGGAAAAACCCAGAAGCCATCTTATTAAAGAAAAACAGTTGACCTGTCCCCCCACGTGCTAACTGGGACTAGACAAAGGAACGAGGAGCCATTTTCAGAGCCAATACAGGTAAAACAGACCATTTCCTCCACCCCCTGGACCAAAGGAAAGGAACTAGAAGCCATTCTACCCTCTGCTAAGGGTAAACAAAAACCAGGAGACATTTTAGCCTCTTCTCATCCCCAGACCTAGCAGAGTATACTCACTATATTATCACTTCCCAAGGGACTCTTACCATAGTTTTTTTTTTTCTGAGCTCCAGAAAAATCAGAATTTATCATTCCATGGCTTAGGCTCTTCCAGACTGCAGAAAATGAGCCACAAAATCCAACACACCAACTGCCAGAAGATACAGTCTCCCGAGAAGATAAATTTCACTCTTAAGACAGCTTGAAGCAGCCTTGAGATCTGTTGGCCCAGATCCATTTTCCCCCTGCCCTCACAACATACACCTGGTTTTCTTTTTGTAATAAACATAAAAGGGTGAGATCTAATGATTCCTGACACTCCATGTGGTGACCCAACATGGCACTGGGTGAAACAAAATTCCTGGTATGTAGCAGCCATGTGGTGAAGCCAACATGGCTCCAGCAGGACCCCCTCCCACCCTCCCACCCCCACCTATGGAAGGCATGCCCCTAGGCATGGATGGATACTAAACCTGTGCCCACCCTCTCTCTTAAAGGGAGACACCATGTTACATTCTATATCTTCTCTCTTCTGTTTCTCTGTTCCTGTTCCTGCCTGACAACTCTCCTGAATAAATTCTCATGTGGCACTGGTAATGTGTGTGTGTGTTTGTGTGTGTGTGTTTTCTCACACACAAAACCATCACTAGAGGTAGCCATGGTTGTACTTATGTTGGTAGCAGCACTCATCCAGGGATACTGGTTTTGAAGTAATGAAGAGATCATAAAAAAATCAGGATTTTCATTTTGAGAGGCCAGAAGAGGCCATTGGTAAAGGTGCAGCTTCAGTAGAAGTTGAAGGCTTAAGACTGAAGTGGTCATCCAAAGAAACTGAGGGTTGGCTCCAGGTAAAAAGCCTAATGAGAGGCTATTGGTAGAAGCGAAGTTCAATTGCAACAAGAAACCTCAGTCTTAGAGGTGCCAGTGCCATGAGAAGACCACAAAGAACAGTAACATCAGTAAAGTGAAGCCATCACAAGCCTAGAAGACAAGCTGTATGTACTGTAGAAAGCAGAGCCAGATAAGTGACTCAAGCACTTTGAAGGAGTCTGTGATAATATATTATATATTTAATAAAATTAATCTGTACTATCAGAGAAGAGAGCCATCTCTCCTCTCCAGCCTTGTTTGTTTGTTTGGTTTGGTTTTCTTTGTATGTTTTTGTTTTTTTTTGGTTCAGCTGGACCAGAAACTTTAGTACAAAAGTCCAAAATATCATGAATGAATCTCAGATAATTGAGCATAGAGTTATTTAAACTGTTTGAGTTTGGTTTTGCTTAGTTTAGATTGTGATTCTGCCCTGGTTCTTTTCTCTTAAAGAAGATATTTAATTTAATTTTAATTTTTAAAGACGTCCAAAGGAGAAAGACTAGAACTTTTAAAAGAGATGGATATTTTAAAGAGACTAAAATTTTAATGTGTTTGAAGTTGTAAAGACTATAGGATTATCATAATTATGATTTTAATGTAAGGTCTTGGAGACAAAAATAAATGATTATAGCTTAATACTGATATGTTTGTGTGTTAAGTTGAAAAGAGGTCAGTTGTACTGGCTGATTTTGTATGTCAACTTGACACAAGATGGAGTCATTAGAGAGAGAGGAGCCTCAGTTGAGTAAAATAATTTCTTTTGATATTTTATTTATTTTTGAATTAAGTTTCACTTTTAATCTATGTATCCCCTTGTTCAAACTCTCTTCCCCCTCTTGCCCCACCCAGTAACTCTGGATCTCCTTATCTCCTCCCCAGCAAGGGCAGAAGGTTCCAATGTCTCAAAGTGACTTATTTCAGCATTCACTCCAGGCAAGTTCGATTTCCTCATTCTAATATCAAGAATGGGTTAGGTGTTCCTCTGGAGGGAATGGGCTCCAGTCCAAGGTGCCAGTCCAAGTTGCTTTGGATCCCATGCTGTTTAGTGGTAGTGGTTTGCAGTTCAATTGCAGCAAGAAACCTCAGCATCTTGGTGGTGCCAGTGCCATGGGAAGACCACAAAGAACAGTAGCAACAGTAAAGTGAAGCCATAGCAAGCCTAGAAGACAAGCTATATGTGCTATAGAAGGCAGAGCACTTAAAGTGCACTAATGAGTGAATATATTCTCTGCTTATCATTCTGGGTTTGTGATATCTTGCTCAGGAGAATATTCTCTGAATCCATCCATTTGCCTGCAAATTTTAGGATATCATTTTTTCTTACTGCTGAGTAGTACTCCATTGTGTAAATGTATCACACCTTGTTAATCCACTCTTCAGTTGAGAAGCATCTAGGTTGTTTCCAGATTCTTACTATTACAAATTATGCTGTGATGAACACAGTTGACCTAATGCTTTTGGGGTGCAAATGTGCATCTTTAGGGTATATGTCCAATAGTGGTATTGCTGGGTCCTTGGGGAGATTGATTCCCAGTTTTCTGAGAAACCACCATACTGCATTACAGCATGGCTGAACAAGCTGATATTCCCACCAACAATGAAGGAGTATTCCCCTTGCTCCCCAACCTCTCCAGCATAGGCTGTCATTTGTATCTTTAGTCTTAGCCATTCTGACAGGTGTAAGGTGGTATCTCAAAGTTATTTTGATTTGCATTTCTCTGATGGTTAAAGATGTTGAGCACTTTTCAAGTGTCTTTCAGTCATTTATAACTCTTCTGCTCAGAATTCCCTTTTTAATTCTGAAGTCCATTTTTTAAATGAGTTATTTAAGGCTTTTGGCTCTAGTTTCTTGAGTTCTCTATATATTGTAGAGATCAATCCTCTGTCAGTTGTAGGATTGGTGAAAATCTTTTTCCATTCTGTAGGCTGTCATTTTGTCTTATTTACTGTGTCTTTGGCTTTACAGAAACTTCTCAGTTTCAGGAGGTTGCACTTACTGATTGTTGTTCTTCATGTCTGTGCTACTGGTATCATATTTAGAAAGTGGTCACCTGTGCCAATGAGTAAAATACTTTCTAAGATGCTACATAAGTAAAAATTGAGAAGTGAATACAAGTTAACACTGAGTGATACTTTGTGAATGAAGCCATGAAATTAATGCTAGCATTTATGATGTGTCTATATTTTGCTATTAAGAAAGTTAAAGAGAAAGAAGAAGGCTTAAAGAGACCCCAAACTTATAAAGCCCTGCCAAACACTAGCATTACAAATAAGAAGTTTTATTTATTTTTAGTTGGCTAATTTTTAATATTTATTTATATTGTTATGTGTAAGAGTTTTGCTTGCCTGCATATATATGAGCCACATGTGTGCCCAGTGTGTACAGAAGCAAGAAGAGGACACTAGGTACCCTAAAAATGCACTTTCAGACAGTTAAGTATGAGTCACTATGAGGATGTTAAAAACTGAGCCTATATTCTGTCCTCTAAAATGTGCTCTTAACAGCTAAGCCATCCCTCAAGCCTTTTGGTTGATTTTTTTAAATAGAAACTCCATACAATGGGAAAATACTACTTATTATATGTTGAAATGATTTAAAACATTAAAGAAGTATATATAAACAATAGATAGAGAGTAAAATCTCTGCAGGATTCTGAGGAGTCATCCAGACACTTATTGATGGTTGAGACAAGGAGAATACTAGATTAGTATATTGACAGATAACATTTGGAAGAGTAGAAGTCTTAAAACAGAGAGGAATCATACAACAAAATAAAAAATGACAAGAGGTAAGGGATGCCTATCCCTGTAAAGTCACAAGACAGACAACACTTTGATAAGAAGTAATTGTGGGCTTCAATATGCTATGGATATTTAAGGAACCTACTTAACACTATATCAATTATTATAACTTGAATATGGCCTTTTGAAAAGTAATGGGTGTAATAAGCATGTAAAGGTTCTGTTTTAATATGCAGATGGTCTTCAGTCTGGTGATTAGAGTGACCACCATAAATAACAAATTTTTTGCCTACCACAATACTCCTGCAGTGATAAAAATGACAGTCTACCTCAGTAATCTTACTCTCCACATCCATAAACTTCATTTAGACCATGAGTAAAATGGCAAACAAAATCCAAAGGAATAATATTTTACAAATATTTTCAAAAAATGAAGATTAAAACCAAAAAAAATCTGAGAAATAATCAAATCTTTGAAAGAAACAAATATTTAAAGAAAATAAGAATCTGGGATGTGATCCTGAATTAGTAAAACACATAAAGTACATAATTCCAAATTATGTATCAGACTTAACTAATCATTTAGCCGTTATAAAATTACTATGAGAATATAAGATTCTGACAAAAAGAAGACTAGACACTCTATGTTATGCCTCTAGAACTTTTCTATATACCTTAGATTATTCCATAAAACACCATATCTTAATGAATGATAATGCTTGGAGGTTAGTAAAAAAGAATCTTTTTACAGAATTAGATACACTATACATAAATGTTACATACACTGAAATCTTAAGGTTTTGCATGTTTCATTTAATATTTCTTGTTCTTATGTATGAAGCATAGAACATCCTCAAGCAGATTCCTGTATGCCCCTCTCCACAGCATCCAACTCAATGAAACTTCTCATCTGATGTCTATCACAAGGAATTATTTTTGCCCACTCAAGAAATTTACATAAATGTATTACAGAATATGGACATAGCTTTCCATTAAACTTCTTTCACTTAGCACAGTATTTACTGTTTAGGAAGTTTTCTGGGCCCATTTGGGCCCGGAGTTTGTATTTTGCCCGTGGCAGCTTTTTCCCCCAAAGTAATGAATTAGACACATATTAATTTTATATTGTTTGGCTCATGTCTTAAGCATATTATTAGTTAGCTTTTCTATTTTAATTTAACTCATTTTTTGTAATTTATTAATCTATTTGCCACATGGCCCAGCCCACGGCTCATTTATATTTTTTATATGTCTTTTCTTCTCAGGAGTCAGATAGAGATTAGCTTACTTTATTTTTGTTTGTCTGTCTTTTGATCTTCTACCAACTTCTATGGTGCTTTACATAGGTCAAAACAGTTTTTTTTATTTATAGCATATAGAGAACATTTTACCACACTTTCTCTTTTCTGTTTAATCAAAAAGGAAGGTTTTAATTTTTATATAGTAAATTATAACAGAACAGCATATAGAGAACATTTTATTACACTGATGGTACAGAACTTATCAGGCTGTTATATTTATATATCTAGGTAATATTTATTATTTTAAAGTCACTTATGGTGTAGAGGGTATTTAGAGGGGAAAAAGGAGAAACAGCTCAGAGGAGAGGTCTAAACTGAGTGGTCTTTTTTTAACTATGTCACAGGTCAAAAGAGGACTGGGCTCTTTCTTTGGGGGGGCTCTTTTTACTTGACTATGGTTTGTTTGGCTCTGGTTTTTTGATGTTATTAAAGTTTATTTGGGTAGTTTTTGGTTTTTTGCTACATCTCCCCCTTTTGTCTAAATAAGAAAGTTTTAAACTAAATATTAAACTATATACTATAAGGATTATCATAAGGTTGTGTCTGGGGAAGAGAAAGACACTAATATAAGTGATGTCAAGCTACAGCTAATAAACAACAAATATGAGGTGCATTTTAATGTCTAGAATGTTGATATGAGGCAACATACAGGGATTGTTTTAAAGCTGTGTATCTCAAACAATAAAGTTTTAATATCTGAGTTTTTTGTAGAGATGTAAAGTAATAACAACTTTAACTATCTAGTCTTTAACATTATCAAGATCTGAGAAGGGAAATATATTATCTGAAGTAGGAAGCACAAGAGAGTAGCTTTTAAGATTTAGGAGAGAACAACAACAGTTAACTATTTGGACAGTCATTTACCACTTTTCTGTACAGCAGGAACATCTATCTTTGTGGCTATTGGCCTAGGATGTCTGACAAGTCTCTATAGAAGCAGGGTATTTTGAGTAAGACTATCTTATCTTGTCTAGGCAGGCTTTGGCAGTCTTTATCTTTTATCTTGTGTGTCTATATTGGACAGTGTGCACGCTGACAGCAGTCAGGGCAAGTGAAGTCTTTTGACCTTTAGGCCATTATTTGCCAAACAAGACAATCTCTTTGCAAGATGTATGTGATGCTCAACACCACCTTGGCAAAGGAACAATGATGCCAGGAGTTGTCGTGTCTCTCAAGGCCAAATTTTAGATAAAAATCTTGAATGCCATATTCTCTTGGTCTATGAAGTGGTTGAAGACACCTATCTATTTGGTATATTTTAACATGTTTTTAAAAAGCTTGAGTATACTGACTGTTAGGTGGCTAATTTGAGTAGTTGTAATTTGCAATTTTAGTCAACTAAGAAGGTAAAGCTAATATTGTAAGAATAGGCATTTTAAGAATGAGTGTATAACTCTTATATAATAATTTTAAATATGATAATTTTATGAATATTAACTAAGATATACATTTTGTATCAAATGACAACAATATCTTAACTATATATCATTGTATAAAATATCTAAACAGAGTTATATAAAACAATTTGTGTATATATTATAACAAATGTTATGACTAGCATAAATAATTAGAGGTAGAAATTGTGTTGTGGAAATGACAATGAATTTAATATACATAAATGTGTAAAATATTTTAAACAGAGGTAGACATATGTGCAAAATAAGGCAATCATATATTTAACTTTGTATCAATATATATATATTATCTTAATTAAACATATAAATTAATTTTTCATTTGTATTAATATATAAACATCTGTATCATTGTCAATTTTGTAGCAATATATATATATTATCTCAATCAAATAAAATGAATTAAATTAAAATTTAAAAAAGCTAACTAATATTATGCTTAAGACATGAGTCAAACAATATAAAATTAATATAAGTGTCTAATTCATTTCTTTGGGGGAAAAACCTGCTGCAGGTCAAATACAAAACTCTGGGCCAAAATGGGCCCATAAAACTTTCTACAACAATTTGCTAATTGGTTCTATTATTACACAAATCAGTTGCTTATTTTTAATGCTTAATAGATCTCTTTTATGACTGTGCTACTGTTTGTTTACTCATTTGATGAATAAACATCACTTTTAATAACTATAGAAATGATTGTGATACAAGTAATATGAAGATATCATCTTTAGAAACTCACCTCAGAAAGCAGATACCTACTCCTTTATCTCTTAGTTAATGAACCCTTCTAAGAACAAAGCAAAAGCTAAGTATCTAATAACTTTAATAAGCCTACAAAATAACACTTTAAGCCTGTATCAATAACCAGGTAAGGTAAAGAACTAATGATAGTTATGTAATGGAAAGGAATAGTATCTGAGAATGCCTACAAAGACAACTGAAAGAATTTTTCTTTTAAGATAGTTCATTTGTCTTTAGTTACTGGATGGTGATGACTTGTTTATTATCCTTTAGGGACCAGAAACAAGGGTCAAATGCAGCAAAGACTTTATGATAAGGCAGTAAAACATCTGACTGATACCAGTGACAAGTAATCCCTGGAATTTGTGAAGAATTTTGCAATAGACATATGTTCACAGCCCTGGGTGTCTGAAGGAATGTGGTGGGAAAGGAAGTGGTGTCATACACTCTAAGAAAGAAAAAAATGAGTAAGAGTTGGGACATCTGAATTGAGAAGACAGAAAAAAATAGTAGCTATGAATGCAGGCTTGATGTTCAAAGCTCTCTGGGGAACAATAATTAAGATTAAGCATGCAGATAATAATTTTTTTCCTTCTTTATTTTGTATTTATCAAAAAAACAGTAAAAAGAATTTAAAATGCAGAAGAGTTAACAATAACTATACAGAGGATAAGAATCATAAGCATGGCTTATCAAGGGTGGAAATACAAATAAGATTGCTACACATATATTTTCTTTGTGTTCAGCTTTCCCTCTGAATTTTTTTTTATTTTGAATAGGAAAAAAAAGGCTGATACTAAAACTTGCCTATAATGTGTGCTTCCATATAAGTGAACTTCTGTTTCCATAGGAACTCAGAGTTTCCAACTCTGGCCTGACTAAGCATTCAGAACTCTCTTCCACAGCTTCATGAGAAATGCATGAGTGAGTTGCAATCTGTTCCTAGTATTTTTTTCACATTCAGTGGCTTGAATTTCTCCCTTATGTGTGTTTTCTCCTTTGCTCATTATTATTGTTTCTCTGTTCTTTTGTTTAGATGATCTATTTTGTATTCATCCTTTTAATTTTGCATTTTCACTTTCTTAGTAATGTGTATAAGTTCTGGAATAATGTTAAAATGACCATTACATATGTCATTTTGATACAAATATAGTACATGTTTTAAAGAATACTCAGGAAGATTCAAACCTAACATATTAAAAAGAAATCTGAATAACTTTAGAAGAACATCAACCTTATCCTACAGAAGAGTCTAGTAAGTCAAAATAGAAATAGCTGGAGACTGAGCCCAATCCCTGGGGTAAAATCAAAATGCTTTTCTCCAATTTTCACATGGAAACTTGTTGGGAATCATCCTGAAATGGCTGGTTTTGCTTTCTGGGGAATCTATGATCTCATCTGATTAGCTGTTTAGATTGGCTACAAATGTTCCTAACACCACCCTATGGTTTAGTGTTTGGCATTGTACCACAGTAATTAGTTGCCTAATTATTTATGGTTATTGCATATACAGCTTGACTTTGTCCTCCAAATATTATTTTTAAACAGTGAGAAAGAAGATCTCCAAAATGTTGGGACTTTCATGGACAACTGATGTGGTTTTAATTGTTGATAAATTAAGAATACTGTGTGACCAAAGAATATCAACCAGCTGTCCAGTCAGCTTTCTAAACAATGTCCCAATTCTTGGTGTAAAGATTCTGTCTGCATATATACTGTTAGTGCATTAATGGTTGCCAGAAGCTCAGGATTATTCTATAATGGCTGGAAGGTAAGCAACAGGAGTGTGCTTTAGCATGGGAACAGGTTATCTTCAGTTTCAGTGCTCTAATTAGGGCATGAAAAGGTATTCTTTTGCTGCTCCTGAATTTAGTTGAGTGGCCACACTAGGCTCATTTAGGTTCAAAATCAGTCAGTTCATGAGTCTGAAGAAATTATTTAAGCTTTAATCACCTTACTATCTTCATATTCAAGATAGAGTCTTCAAAAATATATGCAAAGATACTACGACATTTTGTTGTTTTGTTATGCACCATTAATTTGGAACATTCAAAAAATAGCAAGTGCCTGAGATTAGCCAATAATTCTTTTAGTTTTTCATTATTTTTCAACATTTGCTGCTACTTATCAGACATGATTCTAGTCTTCCCTACATGGACACAAAGATTATAGAAGTAGCCACTCATCATGTGTGGACAGGTTGATGCTAACAAATTCCTCACTACAATTAAATGGGATATAGCTGGGGAAGTAACATATAAGGATCACAATTGCCTATTGATCAATGAAAGTACCTCTCAGAGTTACCATTTCCAGTACCTTGGGGAAAAATTTTAGTCTAGTTCATCAAGAGCCTTTTTTAGTAGAGGGTGGTTCAGAGATAACTAAGAGTTCATTTCTTTTTTTCTTCATGGATAAAAAGGACTTTATTGCTGACAGCTCAAACAAAAGCTTCATGCTTATTTGCACAGTTTTTCTATGTTCCTCAAAGTCTTGTGGAAGCAACAGAAGTCTCATGATTGATCAATAATTGGCCATACATTGAGCTAGTTTCAGGAATTGAACAAGAAGCTTACATAATGACCAAATGAATGAGTAGTAAGGACAAATACCTAGTTTATATCAAAGGAAGTTATCTCATCCTTCAAGTTGACTCTAAGAAATCCTGAGGTGAAGTCACTATTTCCTTTGAATTTATGAGTCCTTAGAAATTCTGTTCTGAACAAAACCACATGATCATATCCTTAGATGCAGAAAAAGCCTTTGACAAAATCCAACACTCCTTTATGATTAAAGCCCTGGAGAGATCAGGAATAAAGGGAGAATATCTAAATATAATTAAGGCGATTTACAAGAAGCCAACAGCCAGTATCAAACTTAATGGAGAAAAACTCAAAGCAATCCCACTAAAGTCAGGAACTAGACAAGGATGTCCTCTCTCCCCTTATCTATTCAATATAGTTCTCGAAGTTTTAGCTAAAGCAATAAGGGAAGGAAAAGAGATTAAGGGCATACAAATTGGAAAAGAAAAAGTGAGCTATCTCTATTTGCAGATGATATGATTGTATACATAAGTGACCCACAAAATTCTTCCAAAGAACTGCTACAGCTGATAAACACCTTCAGCAATGTAGCAGGATACAAAATAAATTCAAAGAAATCAGTAGCCCTTCTATACGCTAAAAATAGAAGAGCTGAAAAAGAAATAAGGGACACATTACCCTTCATATTAGCTTCAAATAGTATTAAATACCTTGGAGTAACTATAACCAAAGAAGTAACAGACCTATTTGACAAAAATTTTAAATCATTAAAGAAAGAAATTGAAGAGGATATCAGAAAATGGAAAGCTCTCCCATGTTCCTGGATTGGTAGGATCAACATAGTAAAAATGGCAATTCTACCAAAGGCAATCTACAGATTCAATGCACTACCCATCAAAATCCCAACACAATATTTTATGGACCTTGAAAGAACAATACTCAATTTCATTTGGAAAAACAGGAAAGCCAGGATTGCCAAAACAATTTTACTCAACAAAAGAACCTCAGGAGGTATCACCATCCCTGACTTCAAGCTATACTATAGAGCTACAGTAATAAAAACAGCCTGGTACTGGCATAAAAACAGACTTGTGGACCAATGGAATAGAATTGAGGA
>PVIH01022117.1:0-27978 GCA_004025045.1 Sigmodon hispidus | reverse complement strand
CTTACACTCCCACCAACAATGGAGGAGTGTTCCCCTTGTTCCGCATCCTCTCCAGCATAAGCTGTCATCTGTACCTTTTATCTTAGTCAATCTAACAGGTGTTAGGTGGTATCTCAAAGTTGTTTTGATTTGCATTTCTCTTATGGCCAAAGATGAAGAGCACTTTTTCAGGTGCCTTTCAGCCATTCGTAGTTCCTCTACCTCTTTTCAAAACCAACTTCATGCGCGGAGGAACATAGGAACACACATAGGCATTATCGACACTTACACGACCTGCACAGATTCAAGCCAGACAAAATACAGCACAGAGGAGGGGAAGTGAGAAGAAAATCCCTCCTCTAACCAAGAAATTATTTGTAATGGATACTTATTAGGAAAGGCAAAATCAGTTTTCTACAATGGCATGACACTGGATTGATCAATCCTACCCGAGGGTCAGCCTTATGCTCAAAAGTAAGTAACTAACACTAAAGAAACTCCATGTTTTATTTTTTGTTTGTTTGATGTGAGAGTGTGTGTGCTCATGAACACATTTGTATGTTTTGTTTTTTTTTAGAATTGGATGGGTTTTGTCTTTTACTTTTATTTTCTTGAGTTTGTGGATTATTGGGGAGTGGTTAAGTGAGAGAGAAAATAGAATTATTTTAAACCAATAAGGGATCAGGTCAACACTACTGAATTTACTTATCATATATATGGCCGCGTAGTGCCAAGGAATATGAAAATAAATTAATTGGGCCTGGTAGCTCATGCCTTTCAAATCCCAACACTTCTCTGGAGGCAGAGACTGACAGATATCTATATTTAAGGCCAGACTGGTCTACAAAATAAATTCTATGTAAGCCAGGGTGACTTAGAAAAGCCCTGTTAAGAAAAACCAAAAATTAATAACTTTATCTTTTAGGGGAAAAGTATTTTTAAATTTTAAAATAAATGCTATTATTTTCTAATAAAAGATGACAATGATGTATTAACCAAGATTATGTCTTTCAGCTATTCACTGTGAATCTTGCTTTTATAGCGTGTGATGGCATCGGCACAGGATCATTGATGTCAGCTCAGACTGTGGATTCCAGTAACATTGACAAATTCATAAACTGCACAAAGATCAATGGGAATCTCATCTTCCTTGTCACTGGGATTCATGGGTCAGTATTCAATTTCCTACAATATTGTTCTGGGAAGTGAAGATGTTCCTTTGCTTCGCATACTTGCATCATTGAGTCATCTGTACCTAGAAAAGTTACCACTCTTTCCAGCAGAAGTAGTGGGCAGCTCTGCAGAAGTGCAGGAGACACATATGTCTTCTGAGTTTGGTCAGTATTTAAGTATGACAATGCAAATTTGTAATTGATCTTAAAAGCGCTTTGAAAGCAATCTCCTGAAACCTATTGTCTCAGCCAGTTCAGGTGTTAGGGGCTTCCCAAGTTTCAGAAAATCATCACTAACACATAAAGTGAGAAATTCTCATTGAGTTTGCAACACATTTTTTTTCTTCTTTTTTTGTGCTCATATATTCCTTAAAATAAAAAAAAAAAATCTGACAGAAAATTAAGTTGGAATCCTCCTAATCTGCTCTTAAAATTCACTTTGTTCTGATGTATTCTTCTTTTCTGCTCCCATTCTCTTATATGGTGAAATTAGCACAACTATAAAGTGGTTTTTATTTTGGTAATAAAAATTCTTACATTATCTGGGGTCCTTCATTACAGAACCGCCTGCTGGCTTTAACTGGGGAAATAACCACGTTTGTATTCTTTGTGTAATAAAAACGTCAATAGTTGTACTTTGTATTTTATCTATTTGTCTATATTACTACTTAATCTCTAAATATTAGTGCTACAGGCTACAAATAAAAACTATCACTCACATATTTTAATTTAAATTCTTACACTGAACATATATCACATCATTTCTGGAAGCAAAATAGCTTAACACATTATGAATAAATATTTCCAAATAAGAACAGCATGAACAACGTGACAAAGTATTTATCTTCATTCAAACAAATTATTATTTATGCTGTTGAATACAATATCTCTGTTTAAAAATGTAGTTTTTAATATAGCCCCATGTCATGCCCTATAGAGGTTTACATGTGTCTTCTGTCCATTTTGTTATTTTTAGTCAAACGAAAGCTTTTCTTAAAATTAAGATTTCCAACCTTCAGTGAAAAACTTGGTAATTATGCCTCATATTTTTTTTTATGACAGTGATGTGTTGGACATGAGTAACCCTCCCCATCTTGAGCTGGGATCCATTCAGTTAAGTTTATGAAAGTTCCCACATTTCCTCTGACATCATCTGCATTGTTGACCAAGCATATTTAGCCCACTGAGGAAAAAATATGGGCCAACATTTAGTTTCTTTTATATTACTTAATGAATACCTGATATCCAGAAAAGGACATATGTGTAAAATTAGCAAGCTAATTTTTACTTTTTACAAGCAAATATTTCTATTAAAAAAAGAGCATCTCTTAATAATACTATCTGAAGAGCCAAGAAATAAGAGGGAGTGACTTAGAGCTCTTTTTTTCCTTCCACATAAACCATGTATTAGTTTTTTATAGTTCCTCTTATTATAATAAAATACCTTGATAAAGCAAGTTAAGAGAAGACATGTCTAAACTAGCTCACAGTTTCAAAGTACAGCTAACATGGCATGGATCCTGACTGCAGAACATAGGGCTACAGGTCACATTTTGTGTATGGCTCACTCTATCTAATTATCTGCCCAGAACTCCAGTCTCCAAAACAATGCCCTGTGCTTTCCAAGTTAGTCTTTCTACCTAAACAGACGTTAGCAAGATCATTACTCACAGCTATAGCCGAAGGTAATCTAAGCTAGATTAGCTCTCACAGGTGTGCCTGAGATTTACTCCCTAGACACCTAGGAGAGTCTCTAGATTCGCTACCATTGATATTAGCCATTAGATGTGATAAAAGTAGTAGTTTCAAGCTTTCAGTGTTCAGTACAATTTGAAAATATATTCTTGTTAACTGAATGCTTTAGAGAAATGGTTATTGACATTGCCAGGTCTAAGATCATGCATTCATATGTGCAGGGGCCATGCTAAACTTCTCTGTATCGTTCCAATTTTTTAGTATATGTGCTACATGATGAATAGGTATTGTTAGAAAATTCTTTAAATTTGCTTAAAATAAAAATTTAGATTTATAAAAAATAATATTAGAAATCATTTACTTGTAAGAGGTATAGTAAAATAAAGGTTATATAAATAGCTGGAGGCTGAAATAGAAAATAACTATGTTACATACACATACAACACATACACACAAGCGAGAACTCAGTTCTTTTAAATTTGGGATAACATTGCTAGGGAACACACACATTATAACTCAATTTATCACATCTGAGGTTGTCTCTGGTAATAATTTTTAATGGGGGATAAAAGGAATTTTTTACTGTAATATTATGTTAAAAATGTTACCCCTTGGATATTATTGAAAGCCTGATTATTGTTACAATTAAAATATTCATGTAAGTGCCCCCAAAATCCTATTTATGGAGTGGCACTACTCCCATTGAGAACCACTGGGCAAAACTATAGTAGTAGAATAATTATAAAAATTGACATACATATGGTCAAAATTTTTGAAATCATGTCTCGGAGAGAAATGTTGAAAAATAATGATTTAACAGGGCTTAAACTAAGTATTTTAGTCTTGTTTCATCATAGAATTTTTGTAGAAGTTATGCTACTTATGAAGGCTTTATATATTTATATCTCCTCCAGAGTAAGGCTATAGTCAACAGATAGAAAAAAACAAATAGAAGTAATTACCTTCTGGGATAAATGTGTTGTACAATGGGAATCACATGCAAACAATGAAACTTTAAATTCCTCATTCTGCATGGATTATTAGTAATTCATTCAAGGAAAAAAGAATTGTCTAAAAAAAATCATCATTGACTTGAAGTCCAAAGGTAAAAGCTTGTCTTTAAAATGAGCTCAACAAAAGACACATGAGATTTATGTAGATGACCTGATTGAGAACAGCATTGAGTCTGGATAGCACCTACATGATGGATGGTGTGAAGGCTTGGTGATACTCTTGGGAAAAATGCTTGCTTTTCTACAGTGAAAAACCAAAAAAAAAAAAAATAGATTAATAATAAGTAGCTCTTTTGTTTGTTTTGATGAATAAATCAAAACTATTTTGATTTCTTCAGCCTCATAGCAGTAAATTCTTACTGAATGGCACAGGGCATAAGGAAAGTGGAGAGGTGAATGAATATGGCAAAGAAAGGAAAAGACAGAGAGAGAGAGAAGGCAGCAAAAGTCAAACCCCTGTGGCTATGTCTAGTTTGTAGCTCAGCAAAGTGTTAAATAGATATTACTACTCTACAGCTTAATGATTAGTCTTTTATAGACTATCTTTAGAAAGCAAATAAAGGCAAAATTTTGTTTCAGATACATCATGCTTCTTAGTCCAGATGATTTTCTCTCCTTAATCATTGAAACCTGGAATACTTTGAAGGTAAAGTTGGCACTGTCTGACTGGAGGAAAAGATATATGACAGTTTTGAAAAACTAATATATGTGAAATATGATATATAGTACATTACAGTCTCATGTCAGCATGAGACATATGTTCTTCAGCCCATCCCATTCACTTCATGAAACTGTAACTATAAAGCCAACTCAATAGATCTAAGACATTTTATAGAAAATATATATATATATATATACACACACATATAGGGGTGATGGTTCAGTCAGAGTGTATATGTGCTTTTGAGGAGAAAAAGAAGGAAAATGGAGCATGATATATGTTAATAGTCACTACTATAGATATCATAAATAGTAAACTTCTCGTAAATAAAATATTTTATGTACTTTTAATGCCATTACTTTCAATATACCAATATTGACTCTTCATAGGTCACTATTATTCCTTGACACTGTTCTTTAATGATGAGGTCAAAATTCATAATTAAATGATATTTTGTTTAGACACATTTCTTTTAGAAAATACAGTCTTGACAATCTGTCAATTATATTTTTGTATTTAAAAGAGCTAAAGAAAGTTAATTCACAGGTTCACACCATGCCAGAAAATTCTTTGCAATGAATGGAAATCCAACTCATTTCCTTCATTAGAATGAGAAGTAAGGGCCTGCAAAGTGTCATGGTTATTAAAGGAAAGGTCAGCTCATCCTTAGTCTTGACATTGCCCATGTGCATGTTCTTACAATGACAAGATGCTCATAAGTATGCTGGAATTGTGTCACAAAAAGCTACTAATAAAAAAGGTTTTCGCAATAGGTGTAATAGTGATAGATAATATAAGTAACACCTAGAGTTTATTTTTTCTATGCTGAACTTTATTTTGGATCACCGAACACAGTGACAAGGGAGTCATAATGTTCTGTTCCATGGCTCTGTATATAGGGCGAAAAACAATTTTAAGGAGTGTGGATCTCCAGTGGCTTTAGGATGACACTCGCACAAGTACTTTGAAGTTGAGAATAGAATTCTGTCAACTTATTTTATAGGAATTTTAATGTCTAAAATTAAGTATATAAAATGTCTGTGGTCCATTGAGCTTCTTGTTAACAGCCCCAAATTAATTTTATTCTTGGAAACCAGAAAGTTTCAGTCATGACTTTGGCTGACTGCATTATTGTGTGCTTGCCCTGAATTTTGAATCTTTTTTTTTGTGAAGCCAGGTTGTTTGATTTTATGGTCAGAATTGGTATAGGTTGTATTTCATGGCAGAGCAATGTTAAGAGTGCATTTCCCTATTTCAGAGCTTGTATTTCCTCTACTTAAAAAAGTTTTGCACATTGAGAAATGGACACGGTTACTTAGCTGGGATAATGGAAGTAACTGAAGGCTGCTAGAGCAGGAACATTTACTTTTCTTTGGGGTGGTGGCCATTGTTGTAGGTGATTTCTGACCCAGTCTAGGTCAGAGGTTCAGACCTTCCCATGGCCGCTTCCCCCCCCCAAAATGACTCAGACACTTATATTAATTTAATTCTGTTTGACCTGTGTCTCAGGCACATTGTCAGCTAACTCTTTCATCTTAATTCAACCCATTTCCATTAATCCTCTGGCCATGTGGCCCAGCCAGTGGCTTACCTGTATTTCCACATACTTCTTCCTTGGCAGCTGGATTGAGTCTGTCTAACTCTGCCCTCCTCCTACCTGAACCTCAATTTCGCCACCTGCTTCTATGGCACTTTACACAGGCCAAAACAGTTCCTTTATTTACAGAATGATATTCACAGAATACAGATGAACATTCTCACCATAGACCACTGTCATCTTGCTGATATTACAGTGGACGATTCCATAACCCTGTGCAGATGCACATCACTAACTGGACTCAGTGGTTTCAAATATTATATGTCAAAAAGAGGACATGGAATTGCAGGAAGTTGTACTTTGTGGGTGGAGGAGAAAGCTAGAATGAAGGAGTAGGTTTGGAAATGATTAAGATACATCATCTATATATATAAAATATTCAAAGAATAGAGAAAAGTAATTTTAGAAGATGAAAACAAAAATTTTGCCATATGTTACTTTATTTTGTATATATTTTATTCATATAAACATTAAGAGAATAGTCATACACATACAAAAAAATGTGCACATGTACAGTTACATGTATTTATACGTATATGTATGAGAGTGCATGTAAGAGAGTATTAGTTCACATTTTTGTGAACTTTACACTTAGGCTTTAAGCTTTTAAGAGACATTCATGTGACATTGAGAACATATGGATCAATAGTATTTTTTTTTAATTATAGAAAAATATACTTGTGCTTTCTCAGTCTCAGCAATACTCAATGCCAAAGCTTTCTACACCAATGTACAATAAAAAGTAGCACATTGTAATGATTGCATTTCTTAGTTTGAAAAGTAATTTAATCAAGTAAAGGCTTTTTTAAAGAGGTGAAATGGTCCACAGTGTCGATAATATACTGGTGATTGAAGTTTAGAAAGACAGCATCAGGCGGTTTGAGAGTCCAATCTGGAACTCTTAGTTTCTAAAAATAACAATCTTTCAAATAAATTTTTTCTTGGATGCAGACTCCATTTTCAGCATTTACGCCATATGACTACTGGATTGTTAGGGTATTATAAAGTTACTTAGTTTATATCACTATTAAGATTGCATATAGGAATTTTTGTACTCTGTGTTTTTGTATACACTATCTAGAAGGTTCTCACAAATAGTTAGAGAAGTGTTCACAGAAAAAGTGAAATTCAATAAATTACTATATACATTTAGAAAAGTCAATGTTAATTCTTCTTAGAAAATTTAGTATCTCACAGAAAGGGGGCCAATGCATAAAATTTAAAATTTACATGGATATATGAAGTCATATATATGGAGAGAATTTTAAAGTAATAAAACACAAAATAGATGCTGTAAGTTCATCAAATTAGTGAAAGTACTACTTTACTTACTGAGATATTTTGGTATTTGTTGGGCTTAATATTCAAATATGTAATTATTGTGCATGGCTAATATTTACTTAAAATGGTTTTGGAAGGTGAAATCTGAAAATAATCTATTAGCTGTTTTTAAATAGCAACTATAGAACATATCAGACATGAATTGTAAAGCATTTTTCATAACAAAATGTACTTTAGAAATATTCAAAATTTTTGTTTCGTATTAAGAAGTCTGTAAAATTTTTAAATTTTGGCTTTTGTTTAAATAAAAACAAAAATTCCTATATTATAAAATAATCAATTTAAATTAGCTGCATTACCTCTTGATTTCCTAGGGATCCTTACAATGCAATTGAAGCCATAGACCCAGAGAAACTCAATGTCTTTCGGACAGTCAGAGAAATAACAGGTATTTTTAAATATACATGTGTGTGTGCGTGTATGTGTGTTATTTTGCCATGAGACATGTGACCTTCTCTTTTCTTAAAATAATTACATAATATTTACAATAGCAAATGAACTTTGAGAGCTGTTCAACTTTGTAAAATCTTGCAAGATTTTGGATATTCATAAGGCTTTATATTTTTGATATCAATAGCATTATATAAACTTTGAAAAAGTGTTAATATTGTATTGCTTTTCAGTTTATTTTCTCGTAAGATTATATTTTAAGATGGAAAATATATAACATTCATTTGACATAATATATTTTGAGTATATACTATTTTTGAATCATTTATAATAATTCTTATTGGTTCATAAATGTGAATCAAACATGAATTTGATATAACATAAAATAAAGCCTGATGAGAAAGGTTAGGGCTTCACAAAATTAGCTTTGATTTCCAGATCTATAAAATGCAATAGTATATAGATAAATGATGAAGAAATTCACAGAGATATAACTATATTTTTCTCCTTAATTTAATAACAATTCTGTATATATGTATCAAGTAAAATAAGGTAAATTATATTTTTTCAATATTTGACATATACATCAATATGATTCTATTTTTTTGGTAACAACTCTTTTATAAGTTGAAAAGTATGAAGATAATTCAGATATATAGTATGAAGATAATTCAGATATATAATAATATAATAATAGGAATTTTAAATTGTTGTAGTTTATCATATGTAAATATTATTTAATAATAGGGTGTAGTATTATGATTCTGGCCTGGAATTTTGGGCCTAGCCTTGAGGTTCGGACCTTCAGACCCAGATTTTTATGGTCCCACAGAGATTCTCTTAGTCTTCGAAACAGGAATTCTTGGTTCCATACTTTGGTATCAACTATTTATTTACTTTTTACTCCAGAAACTTGTAGTGTTATATTTAATCATAAAGAAATAAATATCTGATAGGTGCTTTAAAAGTAATTTTTATTGTATTTTGCTTACTTCTCACCTTTAGTATATTTTCATCATGTTTGAACAATAATTAGCACTGTAATTGAAAAATAATACCATGAATTATTTAACTTTTCTAACTCACTATAGGTTTCCTGAACATACAGTCTTGGCCTCCAAATATGACAGATTTCAGTGTTTTCTCCAACCTAGTCACCATTGGAGGAAGAGTCCTCTACAGGTAAATTTGTTCAATACTGTCAGCTGCACAAATACAAGGAGAAATATCTCCAGTTTTTAATGTCAAAAACATCACTCTTACTAACCTACTGACTAACTCTAAAGATTATTGTTTTGAGATAATCCTCAGTGTCATGTGAAACACAAAGAACTCATAGTTTGATTTTCAAGAACAGATGGCCTGTGCTATTCATACTTTTTATGTATGAAAACTGTGACAAGACATGTAGAGCTGTACTTTTGTAATATTCTAAAAGTATATGACTCAGAAATTACTTGAGTGTTTGGAAAATAAATGTTATTGTTATGTTATGGTATCTCTGATACCATGGTTGTGCCATAAAACCAGAGTTGGTGTTACTGGGGTAGGACCACTATCTCTAGTTTTGAATATTAAATAGAGAGGGCAGAAGCATATTTTTAACAAATATTATTTCAATATTTTAAATTTACATGACAAAATGAGCCTTTAATAAATCTCTACTTTTTAAAAGATTTGTTTTAAATTGTATTGGTTAAAGTTGACAAAACAAAAAACAGATGGTGCTCTAAGTTTTAAAAAGCAGTACAAATGGTCAATAAATACTTCAAAAAACTGTTTAGCATCCTTATCTAATAAAAAGAAATGGAAGTTACTGCCATGAAGCCACTCTGAATGTAGGTCATAGAGAAAACAAAAGATATTAATGCTGACAAGAATGGAGGAAAACACATTAAGCATCAATAATGAAAATATAAACTAGTATGCCAACAAAAAAATCGTTGTGGAATTCCTCTGTCTTCAAAATAGTACCATAATATAATGAGTCTATACACTTGTAAAGTTTATTTTGAAAGTTAACATAAGACAGAGATATCTACATTTATTAAAAAAATATATACAATAATCAAGTAAGAGAATGACCAGGCATGTCCATAGATGGATGCTAAATAAAATCTATATAAAGACAATATTGTCTGACATCTCTATGTAGATAGAGTAAATCTTATGGCATCCAACCCTATACAATCACTTACTATGAAACATTGAAGATGAGTTTTCTCCAGAGATGAAACTTTTGATAAGTTATCCAATTCTATCTGGTCAACCATAAACACACACACAAAAGAACTAGAAAGGTTTTGTATAGGTATGTATCTATAAATATACGTATATTATAATTTTGAACATATAATATACATATAAATATTTTATATGTACTTATTATATATAATGTATATCATATATACACATAGGCATGCAACAATAATAATTAAAGAAAAATAATTCATAAGTTAATACGCTAGGGGCATGTCCTCAAGGAATTAAAAATGTGACATTTGGGGTGGACATTAAGTAATATAATACTCATCTATGAAATTCTCAAAAAACTAACAAAGTATAAAAGTTGTACAAACAAACACACACACATACAGAAATAGAATCTTACCATATAAAAGAATAATCATTTTATCATACACAGAAAATGCATGGTACTGAGTATTATGTAAAATAAAAAAAACTGTACCCCAAAAGGCAAACATTGTATTTTCTGCAATAAAGAACACAAACTAAGATGTTGTGATAGATGATAAATATTTAGACAAATAGTTAGATAGGTAAATAAGTAGAGGATAGATAGACTGATTGATTGATTCATTGACTGATAGGTAGATTGGAGAAGAATAGGAACTATGTGGGAAGAAGAGATAGAGCAGTGATTGTGGATGGAAAATGGGAGATAATAAACTGAGGAAAATATAAAAGTACACTATATGTGTATGAAGATGCCACAGTGAAACCCATAAACATATCACAAAGGAATGAAATAAAAAACTTAATAAAAAAGCATAATTAGGACTTAAATTTATTTAAGTGTCATGTGCAAACAAATTTTATTATTCATTGAATAAAATATTAATAACTCCATGATTTATCATGATAAGTGGTCAGAAATTAAACTGTATAAGAAGGAAGTAAAAAAATAGAAATATTGAGACTCCATCTTCATGCCTTAAATCATTTGTTTTGTTATTAAGAACAGTATTAAACATTAAATCCAGCTGTATTTACAATTATTAATAAAGAACAGAGCTTGTATCTACCAAAGGAAAATTAATACCATTTAGTTAAGATACAAGAATGTGGAATGTACAATTCAAACACAATAGAATATAAATAAGAGGAGATAACAGAATGTTAAATATATTTCAATATAAGGAGTTTTTCTGCAGATCATTCTTTTGTCTTGAATAAGTCAGGTTTCAGAGTTGTTTCCAACAATCTAAAATTCCTCAATATTTCTTATGTGAAACTTTTTGTTTTGTGAAAACTGTTTGTATTTCTAGTCTTTTTATATATACTTCAACAGATACTGTTTTGTTTTTTGATATTCATAAATTAAATTTAAAAAGCTGGCCTATAATCTTTTCTAGTAATAATTACCCTATGGAAGCATGTTTATTTTAACGTAGTAATAATAGACTTAACATATTACAGTGGGTAATTCTAAAGACTTAATTATATTTGGTTTTATTCTAAAAATATTTACTGAGTATAAAACTATATTGTTGAGAAACACAAAATTTAGCCTGACAAGATAAGTCAGTGAGTTGATACTTCAGTGATAATATAAATATTGTCAGTGTTCTTAATTATAAGAAGTGAACATTCCCATTTAGAGAATTAAATGATTATTTAAGTTTATATTTGAGCATAGATTTGCTTATTCATGTTCTTTATGCTACATTATTTTTTATTTTTGTTGTGAGATGCTATGTGCTTATTGAAATTTATAGTATATTTCTCGAATTACTTATTTTCCATTTCCCCCTGTCTCCTTTTTAGTGGTCTCTCATTGCTTATCCTCAAACAACAAGGCATCACTTCCCTACAGTTCCAGTCTCTGAAGGAAATCAGTGCAGGCAACATCTATATTACTGACAATAGCAACCTGTGTTATTATCATACCATTAACTGGACAACACTCTTCAGCACCATTAACCAGAGAATAGTGATCCGAGATAACAGAAGAGCTGAGAACTGCAGTAAGTAGACTACCCTAATCTTAAACAGGAATTTGTCTTCTGTTTTATATTGCACTAAATTGTTGGACATAACATCAGAACCATTGCCTTCTAATCCAATAATGGAGAGATGGTGATATTTATTGTCTATTTTCACATTCTGGCCAATACCTAAAAACCTCACCGGAGATATAGATTTCATTGATCTAATAAAACCTGGACATTGAAAAACTTAATAGTTCCCTGAATTCATCAATGACATTTGGGGAAGAGTGAGTAACCTGGGATGTCTTCTAAGATAGGAAATGCTGTCCAGAAATTTGCTGTTTTAGAAGAAACTTCAATTTATAAATGCACATATATAGATAGAATTTTCTGATTTTCAATATTGTTTAATAGTTTTCCTCCATTCCTTCACTCACTGTTACACAAGGAAAACAGTTTGTAGGCTGACTTCTACATGATTTCCATTTCAAACAAAAATTTCCCAATCATCAACAAATACATAAACAAATATAAATAATATTTATATATACTTACACTTATAAAAAAGCTAAAATTTATTTTTTATGACAAGAAATGATTAAAGGCTATTTTAAAATTAGACTCCTATTTACTGAATTAAGTAGTCAGTAAATTGGTAACTCCATTTTGTTTTAATGATAGTCTATAACATCTTAGGCTAGTAAATTTCATAAAATGAAACTTGGGAAATATGTACTTATACTTCGGTTGCTTTTGTTCCTAAAAAAGTATTTTATAGAAAAAAGGAGCTCTATAGCAATAGTAAGCCCTGGATTTAGGGGAACTCTCATTCTTATACATTGTGTATTGCCACATAAAACGGGAACTAGATCTACATATCAACCTTGCATGGTTATATTAAATAAGCCCTCACTTTTCTGCACCTGGATTATTAATTTACTTATGAACTGTTGATTCTTGAGAGGTAACTGTGTTTTGGCTTTCTGTCTGATTGAAACAATTTTTTACACCTCAATGTGCCTCCATGCCACATAGTCAAGAATATATGACATTAAAATAGAATTTTATCTAATATATAGTTATAGTCTGTATGCTTTGTTTTATTCATTCAAAATCAAATTGTCTCACTACCTCTCATTTATTATTGTCTGATAATTACATTTAGAAAAATATAAAATAATTATAGACAATCTGTTCTTTTTGACACAGTGAATTTGAAATTCTGAAAGCACTTATGTTTTACATATCATTTTTATACCTGGACACATAAAAGCAAATGTAAAGGAAAATATAGGAAAAACTATGGGAAAAAGCAGCGTTTTGAGGTAACCCATACTCTATTACTCTAAGACTTAGGAGTTTTTAGATCATGCAAGGGGAAGCATATTACAAATTACAGCAATAACTGGTTAGGGTTAAATGTCTAAGTTTCCTAATTATCAGTACTGTGCAAATTCCAGTATTAGACTAAGTTCAGCTATTTTAAACTATATGTGTATTTCTTCCTAAACACTGATATTTGAAGTTTTAGTTTGTGGAGAAACGAATCAAGTAGAAGAAACAGTTTTGTTTTGCTATTACAAATTAACAACACCAATTATTATCTCTAACAGTTTCAAATACATGCTTTATTACATGAAATATATTTATCAAAATTTGGACAATAATCTCAAACTACATTGAATCTAGAAACATCACATGTATATCTTTTTCATGAAGCATAGAAGTCTCATGAACATGACCTGAGGATGCTGCTGATGCTTCCAGTGAGTCTGTAGTTGAAAACACTGTGATTAAATCCTTTCCATTATTTACAGTACTCTCTGCAAATGAAAAGTTCAAATGTTTTCCTCCTTTTAAAATAACTGTATTTTTAGATATCTATTCTTTGTATCTGTACAAGATATATTTATGTGTATATATATTTATATACACACACATTTCCTACAACACATAAGTGTAGACAGAGACAGCATGTATATCTACATTCCTATAAATTTTCAACACATTACAAGGCAAGCATACAATGCACACATTTCTAGACACATATAAGCCTACTACGCCTACACAATCACCATAAACCTGTGGAACTCCATCTGGGATTACCGTATATTTAAAAGGCAACATTTTAAACAGATGATTTAGAGTTCAAACTGATTTTTAAAAATACTGAGAAGAAAGAAAGACTTCATCTTATTCAAAAAGGGTTACAGTGGCCTGAGCAAACATGTCTTTTAAGTCAAAAATGTCAAAGCAGCTAGTTGATTTGAAGAGAAGGAAACTGAGAAGTAGCTGCAGCACATGAAAGACTGTATCACGTCCTGCTTCTTCGTCCTCCTCGTCCTCCTCGCCCTCCTCCTCCTCCTCCTCCTTCTTCTCCTCCTCCTCCTCTTTCTCCTCTTCCCATTCGGTGATGCTATTTGCCAGATGGCAGTCCTTTCTGGAAAAAGTTCTAGTGAACTTTTCCTAAGTCTTTTTAAGTTTCTTAAAGGACAAGAAGACATTCTCACACATAGACAGTATAGAGACAAATATTATATGAACTCTTCAAGACCCAATTTATATTTGAGCTCATATATTTTATTTCCTAGAAACTATTGTATATAGGTAGTTAAATATAATTAGAGAAACTTCCATTATTGACTTTCCAATATGAAAATAGCCTTTCCAAAGTGCAACTCTACCTTTTTATTACTAAATATGCAAAGAACTAAAATATCAACAAAGAATACAATTGTTTTGTGCCTGTCTTTGTTGGGGTTTCTATTTATTTGATAAAACACCAGGACCAAAAGTAACTTGGGAAGAAAAGTATTTATTTGCCTTACTTATCCTGGATTATAGTCATTTTAGAAACGTCAAGGCAGAAACTCAAATGAGGCAGGAATCTGGAGTGAAGAGTTGATGCAGACGCCACATACGACTTTCCTATAGAACCCAGGTCCATCATTTCAGGGATGGCACCACTCACAATAGACTGACCCCTCCCACATCAATAACTAATTTTAAAACAGCCTCATCTTCTAAAGGCATTACCTTGATTAAAGTTTCCTGCTCTCAAATGACTATAGCTTGTGTCAAGTTGACATAAACTAGCCATCTCATTGCATATATGATTTAATACATGAATATCTGTTGACTTATCTTAATATTTAACAGGATCATACTATCAATACTGTTCCATTACTTGTATTTTGGCTTAATATATTAACAGAATCTCCTGTGCTGGTCGCTGGTATATGGATGTCTGCCTTATTTTTCTTTAACAGCTGAGCCACGATAATATAAAAAAAGCTCATTTTTGTATTAATACTATTGCTAGAAAATATTTATTTTACATTATAAAGCAATTTACATCACAGAATTGTTTCCATAACATACACACAAGTGTAACTTTTTTGTAAATAAGGTTTAAAAATAGTGACTTACATATTCTATTGTCTTAAGAATACCCTCTACTAAATACTGTGTGATAAGAACATTTTCCATCACTCTTTATAATCATTAGTATCTATGGTTTCAATATCAGTAATCAGTAAGAAAAAAATCTTTTTTCATTGTATATGAATGGGATTGACACAGATTCACATTTAGTGCTCACTTATCACTGATTTCTTTTCTCTTATAAATTATTGCATTTAAACCATGCCCTTTTTTTATATTTATAATGGTAGTTGGTTTCTATTATTTGCTTTTAGATTTTAAAAACTCTTTGAAATTTTAATACACTATTTTCTGTTCTTACATGTATTGTGCATAACCTTCTGTTTTTCAGATGATTTTTTGAACTTTCATTTTTCATAAACAAGCATTTTGTATTTTTATCAAGTTAAGAGGCTGGCTTTTTCTCATCCTTCTCTTTTCTATCTTACAAAATTTTCATGTCTCTAAGTTCTGGTTTATGAACAACTTTAATGTAATTTTAGAGATTAAGGAAGTTGTATAATTCTTTGAATCTACAATTATATAACCTATTAGGCAAAAAAATTTATTAACTAATCCGTCTTTCTTCAGTGACAGAAGTTGGTTGCAATATTTTGTACTAAATCGTCAGATGACAAGATGTGTCTATTACAATCTATGTGGTATCATTTGTTTAGAAGCTCCTTTAATTTTGTCTATCTCCATGAAGAGATGAGCATAGTAATATTAAGAAAGATAAATAATATCTTCAATATTTTTGTTACTATATATATATATATATATATATTTGATTTCAAAGGTTTGGATCTCCATTTCTCCATGAAACTATTACAAAGAAAATGATTACTACCATAGGAAGTCTACCTGCTTCATATAATATGTTCTATATGTCCTGTTTCTAGATCATACTTTTATTTATTCATGTTTTGTATTGCTATAGCAATAAATAAATGATTAAATAAATAAATAATACAAAACTAAAACTAGATACTTTTTAATGTAAAGAAGTTTGTTTAGTTCTTCTAGTTGGAGATTAAAGGAATAGAGTAGGTGTGTTAGTTAGAGTTCTCTAGAGCAACAAAACTGATAGAATGAATCCATATATATTGAAGGGTGTATATTATGATGATTTACAGCATGTGGCCCAGCTAGTCCAACAATGGCTGTCT
Source organism: Sigmodon hispidus (assembly GCA_004025045.1). Classification (NCBI taxonomy): domain Eukaryota; kingdom Metazoa; phylum Chordata; class Mammalia; order Rodentia; family Cricetidae; genus Sigmodon; species Sigmodon hispidus. Next base: position 11,366 of record PVIH01022117.1, on the reverse strand, counting down.
CCCATTACAAAAGGCAAGACTCCTATATTTCTTCAGTTTGTGATTGGATGTCTCTGGTAGTCCTTCTTATACGCTGGAAAAATTTGAGCTGACAGCGGTAAAGGATAGTCTTAACAGCAGAGTAGATGAACTTGCCTAAGAGGATGAGAAGAAGCTGTCAAAGGGCAAAAGCTTCCTTCTTCTGCATGGTTTTGTATGGGCTGCCACCAGAAGGTATGGCCCAGAATGACATGTATTTGGATTGGGTCTTCCCACCTAAATTATATATAAAAAAGAATCCCTCATATGTATGGCCAAGTGTTTGGGTTTTATTTGATTCTAGATATAGTTAGGTTTACCACCAATGTTAGCCATCTTTGTATTATCCACTGGTGAAGCTGTATGGCAGTGACATAACATCCTGTTGACAATGGCAGCAGACAGTAGGTATATATAACAGATGTGAAAAGTATGTTAGCATAGCTTATGTAGTTATAGGAAGGAAAGGAAAGGAAAGGTGGAGGCATCGATTTATGCCCCTCTTGTTGGAAAAGATACTTTATGGTAAAATGTCAAAACTACTAGAAATCAATGTTAGTATTTCCTGAGGGCAATTGTGAGCCAATCTAAGTCTTGTGCATGCTAGACAAGCATCACTGATCTACATCCCAGCCTTCCATCTGTCTAAAGTTCTCCTATTCTTTATTACTGTGAATTCTAGTTGTACAACATTCCAAGAATAGCAATGCTCCAGATGTCTAACTTAAAAAAATTAATGCACGTTGTAATTATAGCTATTATATTTATTATGCAATAATTTCTCACCAAAACAAATTATGTACTACATATATTCATATGTTCAATTAATATATAGTACAGAAAAGTGTCTAGATTTTTCTTCTTTTGACATTTTAAAATTAACTTTATTAAAATGGTAAACTGTAAATTTTCAAAAAGCACATTAACCACTGCCAGCATGAGTGGATAAATAGGAAGTTAGAGATTTTAAAGTGATCTCTATAATCCTAAGCAGGTAACAGTGTATACCTGAAAATGTATTCCTTACATAATTTTTCCACTTCTAATCAAAATATTTTTCCTTTTATTGAAAGGACTTTTTTTTTCAAGTAATATCATAATTAGAGTTCTCCTGCCTCTGTTTCTTCCATCTCTTTCCCACTTCCCCTCAAATTCTGGTCCCCTCCCTTTTGGCTCTCATTAGAAAATGAACAGACTTCTTCTGAAGACAGGATAAAACAAAAACTAACACATATGAATTGAGAAAAAACAAACAAACAAACAAAACAAACAAACAGGAGAGGAAGAGCCCTAATATGGCATTATAAGATAAAGAAGCTTCGAAGAAGCCTTTGAGTTCCTTTCTGGATAAGGATACAGCCTACCTTTAAGATTAGTTTCATTCCCCAGTTTTGTTTCCTTGAAGGAAACAAAAGTTTCAATTTCAAGTGGTTATCAGTTGTAGATAAAATCCAGGACAGGTAATGGAGCGTGTATCCACGTCTCCATTTATCTCTAGGACCCAAACTGAACAACAGACTTTGCAATCTCTGTGCATGCTGCTTCAGTCTCTGCGAGCTTATATGTGTGTTGATCCTGTTGATTTTGAGGGCATTATTTTCGAGATATCCTCCGTGCCTTCTTTCTACCTTGCCTTCTTTGGGATTTCTTGATTCCTGAAGCCAGAATGCCATTATAGAGAAGAGAATTTGTGGCTAGTTTAGTGTTTACTTTTTTCTTTGGTATCATGCAGAACACTTAACTGTGCCAAAACAGGGTATTGGGGAGGCAGGTGGGTGTTCTGACTAGGCATCTGTACAAGTTTCTCCATGTTCAATGAGTTGTGTAGGTATTGTGTTCAACAATAAGGCCTTGATATCTTAGCAACAGCTAAGATTACTGATGTATTACCCTTTGGCCAAAAACTCAGCTTGATGTAATTCCTTCCTGGTACTGGAATAGTATTGAAAGCCTTACTTGGAAACATAAGATATCCAGTTGGAGTTGTATCTCAGATGGTGGTGGTGGTGGTGGTGTGTGTGTTTCCTCTCTTCTGATTTCAACCTGGGGATGTTTATTCTCTGTATTTTCTTGATTTTTGTTAACCTCTTTAGGTGAGTTTTATTTCTAGCACCTTCGTATGACTGGATTAGTAGAAAGATATTGCTTAACCTTGGTGTTATCATGGATTATCTTATTTTCTTCATCCAAATTTTCCATGATTGAAAATCTTGTGTGGTATAGTAGTCTATCCTAGCATGTGCATTCTCTTACAATCTGCATAGTTTATGCCCAGGCCCTTCAGTCTTTTAAAGTCTCCATTGAGAATTCAGGCGTTTTTCTTTTTTTTTTTTTTTTTTTTTTTTTTTTTTTTTTTTTTTTTTTTTTTTTTTTTTTTTTTTTTTTTTTTTTTTTTTTTTTTTTTTTTTTTTTTTTTTTTTTTTTTTTTTTATTTATTAAAAAAAAAAACACAGTAAAAAGAATTTAAAATGTGGAAGAGTTAACAATAACTATATAGAGGATAAGAATGATAAGCATGGCTTATCAAGGGTAGACATACAAATAAGATTGCTACACCTATATTTTCTTTGTGTTCATCTATAATGTCTGCCTTTAGGTGTTACTTATCTTTCTTCTACTTCCTCTATTTCTATTACATTCTTATATTTTCTTTGTGTCCTAGATTTTTTGGCTGTTTTGTAGCAACAATTTTTTAGATTAACTTTTTCTTTAACTGAGGTATCCATTTCTTCTCTTGTGTCTTTGATGCCTGACTGTAACTACATCTCTTGAATTTGGTTTGTGAGGCTTGCATCTTAGGTTTCTGCTCAAGTTCCTTGCCATGGCATAAAGTTCTTGTACACTGTAAAGATTTGTTACTCCTATTGGTTTCATAAAACTCTGATTGGTCAATACCTAGATAGGAGTAAGAGGCAGAAAAACAAGTCTATGTGACTTTTGGGAAGAGAAGAGTCAGAGTAGGAGATGACAAGCAGACACTGATGAAGCAAGATGAGAATGCTGCAATGAGAGAAGGTACCAAGCCACATGGCAAAGTACAGATAAGTGTTATGTATTAATTTAAGCATAAGTGTTAGTCCGTAATATGCCTGAACTACTGGCCTAACACTTACTATAATATTGAAGCTTCTGAATCAATTTTATAAGCCTCTGAGGGACCAACTGGGCAGGACAAAAAAAAAAAAAAAAAAAAAAAAAAAAAAAAAAAAAAAAAAAAAAAAAAAAAAAAAAAAAAAAAAAAAAAAAAAAAAAAAAAAAAAAAAAAAAAAAACAAAAAAAACTCCCAACTACAGTTCCTACTTCTTTTATTTATTTTTATATCTCCCTTGGCTTGGCTTTCTTTATTGATTTTATTTTAATTTTCAGGACTTGAACTCATTTATTTCCTTCCACTCTTTGTGTTTTTCTAAATTTCTTTAAGGCATTTATTTATTTCCATATAAAGACCTCTATCATAGTAACAAAGGCTATTTTAAAGTCTGTGTCTTGTACTTGAGCTATCTTGAAATACTCCATTTCTGTTACCATAAGCATGCTGAGCTATAATGGAAATATTTTGTTCTAACTATTATTGATTGTGTTTTTGTGCTGGCATGTAAGAGTCTGGATTGGAAAATTTTAAATTATAAGTGTCTAGATTTGGTCTTGTGTTTGTTGAAGTGGTATTTTGTTCCTTGTCTTCTTTACCCTTTCTAGTTATTAGGAGAGTATGATGGTTGTATGTTGCCAAGTAGAAAATTCTTTTCAGATGCCAATAGTTGTTGTTAATGAGGATTTCAAGTAAATGTGTTCCTAAGTATTAGGAGCTGATATTTAGTAATGGAGATGGGCTGGGGATTGAAAGGGTCCAGAGGAGGGAGAAAACAGGATGTTCTACTAGGATCTATTTAGTCTCCTAGGAATGGGGTCAGAGAATAAGGAGAGTCTACAACAGGTAATTTACTACAGAGCTGGGATAAGATTCTGAGGGGGGGGTTGAAAAAACTGAACAAGATTTAAAAGTCCACAGTCAGGCTACCTTCCTCCCAGCCTCCACCTCCATCTCCAATGACCACTGCAGTTCAGGGCTGGAATACAGTGATGTGTGAAAAGTGAATGAATGGAGGTTTTGAGGGAAGATATATGCGATCCACTGGGGATGACATGGGGTGGGTTGGCATTATGGTGAGTGACAGACAAAGTACTTCAAAAACTTCGCAATATATAAAGCTTGGGTAATGATTCAGAAGAAAAAATGTGTGGTGAGAGTAAATGTTTAATGTTTTTTTTTTTTCCTAAAATACAAATACTTGCTGTTCATGGGAGTCAGTTTCAGAAATCTATCACTGTTCTAAAATCTGTAGCATATATTCTTTTTGCATAAAATAAGAGAATATTTATATAAAACTTATGCATATCCTCCATTATGCTTTAAATTATATCTAGGATACTTCTGATAATTAATTTAATGCAAACACTGAGGAAATAGTTGCTGTTGTATTGTTCATAGGGAATAATAATAAGTACATATCTGTGCCTGTTAAAACTGATACCAGCTGTTCATCTTTTGAGTTGAGGTTGATTATATCTTCAGATACATAAACCACAGATACGAAGACACCAAAGAAAGGCTGTATGCAATTTAATATTTGTATATTTCTTTATGTTCTGGACATTTGATGATAGGAACTCTACCTCAACGAGTATGCATCTACCAAATAGAAATTGCAAAACTGTAAATTACTTGCTAATCACTAAACTCTTTGGATGACCACATGACCCCATTTTTCAGTGAGCCACTGTGTATCCTGTATTTAATTTAGAGGAAGTTGATAAGAAAGAAAAGAATAGGACAGAGACAGGGTCCAAAAAACATTTTCTTCATGCACTTCTACTTGTACTGGTAACCATGACAATGGCAACTATAGAATAAATATTTTGCTTTCTTAAATATCATAAGAAATTTGTCTCCTATAAAAATCCCATGCATTTGTTATCAAAGTCATTCTTTTCCTGATTTTTTGCATGCTATAGTTTATAAACGATGGGTATAATTTATAATTATTCTAAATATAAATTTTTCTACAATGCTAACAGTTCTATATTGCCAGCTTTAGTTAGCACCTTTATTCCTTGGTATATCATCTGAGTACAGTGCATTTACAAACTAGATGGTACCTAAAAAGTTATAGGATCTGTTCTTGAGATCAAATAGCCTATGTTCACTACTAAATTAATGAATTCCACTGTACATTTTATTAAACCAGGCTTGATGAAAACCATAATGTGAATAAATCAGAATCTAGTGTAAACAATATCCTTTGAAGTAATCAAAAGGCAGAAACTCTTAATTATATATACTTCTAAGATCTCCCTTTCTAAATTACCAAAGTAAATATCAGTACACAGTTCTTTGTAATTCTTTCCTTATTTTATTTGAAACAGTACAATGTCTAATTACTAACAATGCCTCAAATGCTCTCTATGTTCTTTTCAAAAATAATTAGCAGTTTCTGTTGCTGATTACTTTCAAAAATGAGATCTCTTCTAATTTTTAACCTAAAATGTCTAAAGGCATCAAGATCTTCTCAGTGATAAAAGACAGAATCACAGCAGGTTTCCGTCTTCACTTTCTATGACAGTACTGTAACCTGACTTCCTCTAGATGAGGGCTATAGTATTTTCAAGGTAAAGCTATTGAATAGTGAAATGCTGGAGCCTGGGCTTCAATTGCCAGAGCCCCTTCTGTGAAACTCTGTGCTTTGTGTTGTGCCCCTTCCCCCCAAAATTTTGAAATCTCCTGAACTCTTGTATCAGGGAATCTGACTTCAATTAAATGAAGATATGATTCAAATATAAGTCAAAATGAAGTTTTGCAGGTAGGTGACTAGAGTATTTTGAAGAAACATGACAGATAGGGGAAACACCATGTGGCAATTTAGGGACAAGATAAGCATAATTAAAGTGATAAAATCATAAGCTTATAAAAGCAAATTGTGACTGGCACCACAGGAAGTTAGATCAGAGTCAGAATCCACACAAAAAATAGAGAAATAACTGCCCAAGACCTTGATTTTGCATGTCACTGACTTTGAAGTTTACAAAACAACACTTTCCTGTCATTTAAGCCATGGTGATGTTTTGTCAGTAAAATCCTTGCAAATTAAGAGAAACATTTGTGTTGTGTGATTGTTAATTTTACATTCTTAGTGTATGATGCACCATAATGAGACAGATAACTGTGGGAAATTCTACTTTATCTTTTTTCCCTATTACTTTCCATAACATGTGATAGTTAGAAGTAAATGTAAAACTGAGGCATAACTATTGCATCTTAAAAATTTAATCACCTAAACAAGAACTGTGTGATAAGAGTTAACATCCAGATGTAGATAGGAAACAACACATAAGGACTCAACTAAGAGTGGTGGAGCTGTCGGCACTAAATGGGTGCTGACAAGGGAAGAATTGGTTATCTATATGGATGAGCCAAAGTTAGGTTGTTTAATCCATATATACATATTTATATATATATATGTGTATATACATATACACATATATCACCCCTCGATACATACCTACAAATGGAATCATAAGGTTATATACACATATATACATAAATATATTTATATATGTACATGGAGGAATTGGAGTGGATACAATGGAAAAAATGATGGAAATATTATATTCAGGTATAAAACTGTCTAACACTAAAATAGTTAAAAATAAATGTACTTAAGACGTATGGACTGGACATTTAATTATTCTTATGAAGTTTTTTTTCCCTCAAAAACAACTCAGAATAAGAAATTTTTCAGTCAGGTAGTAGCTTAAAACAAATTTCTAGACAATTTTAGTAGACAATATAGAACAGCAAACTTTTAAATATATCCTTTAAATAGTGTTCTTATTTTGTAATTACTAAAAAAATCCCACTCAATAAAAGAGATTTTAATTATAACTTACTTACTGAGTAATTATAATACACATATAACATATATTATTAACTTTTATTACTTATGACTTTTAGTAAAATATTTATTTAACTTTTTACACTTTAATATTCTTCCTGAGAGGTACTTTATAATGTACTCAAAATACAAGTTGTATTTGACGACTTTCTAATGCCTTATGTCTGCCACATCTCATTCCTCTCAACTCCTCCATTCAGAATTTTAATTCCAGGTTATACCCATGTGGCAGACCTGAGTTACTAAGAGTTTTGAAACTGAACATGCTATGAAAAAAATCTATTTAACCTACTCAGTGTAATGCATAGGCATATTGTGACAATTCTATTTTCCTAGTGTGTTCATGGAGCATTCATGTAATAATTAGAGAAACTTCCTATCATGTAAATACAATAGTATCCTCCTCCTTGATATTTATTTAAGTTTTCTTACTCACAGACTTACTACAGTATAACTCAATATCTACTGTGGAGGAAAATCGTCCCCAAGGATGGAAACATAAAGTCTACAACCTTTGCCCCAGTGTTACCTTAAAAGAAAGAGGGATCCAAGATGGTGTAGATTTAAAGATATGACCATTACATTAGGTTATTAAACTGAGACAAAAATACAATCCTATATGTCACTTGTTGTTAGAGGACAACTGACTACAGTAAAGGAAATGATGGTGTGACCATATAAACAGATAATGTAATTATGTGTCTGTAAACCATGGATATTGAAGGAGCCCCCAAAAGCTAAAAACGTAAGGGAAAAGATGAAACTCATGGAGCCCCTGGAAGGTACTAGTATTTATGTTGACTTGAATGAGACTCATGCTTAATTTGACATCCAGAATTACAAGAGACTATATTTATGTTGTTTTCAACAACTCATTTTCTACAGTTCTGCTAGTCCAGGAGTTTAGACTCTCCCACCAGGACTTTATACTTGTATTTGTTCAAGGCTTCTTTTTTTTTAAAGACATCTCCTAATCTGTATGAAATTAAAAAGATAGTCCTGATGTGGATCACCTAAAAAAGACCTTATAGATAAGAGAGTTCCATCTCCTATCTCCCAGCTTTTGTGTCATAGATAAAACTTACATGTTTTGATTGGGTCTCAATTAAATTATCATCATTATCTCCTTTCAGCAACTGTCAAAACATGTTTTTAAGTTGATCCTGTAGATATGACTGGATTCATGAATTTATAAGTGAATCAGATGGGTTTTGTTGTTGTTGTCTTTTGCAAACACACAAAGTCTTGCCGACACTTTTATACAGCTCATTCAATCTTTCAAGATATTCTAAAATGGGTTAACAAGTGATGTCTATAACCCAGCCCCATCTACCTCAAGGCCTTTCCAAGAACCATTACCCATGCCCAGCCTCATCTCTGGAAACATTACTGGAGTTCCTTCCTTGTACACCATCACTGAAGTTGTCATTTATAGTTGCTCTCATATTCCCCTGCTTCTATTCTTCCTGTTATCTTAACCATTCAGTAGACATGTTGTTCATTCTGGTCACTGTCAAATGTCATCTTTCCAATAGTGAGGATAACATTAAACTCCATCACCACTTTATACTATGCTGTGACATTGTTTACCTATCAAAATTACACATCAATAGACATGATTATTGATCCACTATCAATGACCACAAGTACCTAGACCTCCTGTGAGGTAAGGTATATAAGGAATATCCAAGATAGATAGGGTTTCTAAGCAAATTCTTTTAATATTAAGTATATTAATTCATTTTATTTTTTAAAATTTCTTTTCAATATATTGGTGATTGTTTATTTAAAATGCCTACTCTGTATTAAATACAATACTGATATTATAATCATATTCACCTTACTCCTGAAAGGGAGATAGTATTCATTTTACAAAACTGTAGCAGGAAAGTAATTGCCCGTGGCAACACGGCTCATGAGGCAATAAAGATTTGAACCTATGTCTGTCTTATCTGGAAAGTCTAACTTCTCTGTATTAAATAAACTTTTCAGACATGTCTAAATCCATTTCTAAGTAAAAATCCATGCTTCAATGTATGATAAATAATATCAACATAGAAGTTACATTTTTCCTACATTGAAAGAAAATTTGCCTGACTTTGTGCCCATAGACAGGTACTCAATTTCAATATTTCTGAGCTAATCCATTTACTGTCACCCATGCAGCACTGTAGCAAAATTCATTAATTTAAACTCATCTCTATTTTAATGGAAGCAGGTTCAATATTCTCTATAAAGGTCGAAATACTAAGCACATTATTATCTCCTCACATTTTTAATAGACAGGTACAATTCAGACAAGATAAAGAAAAATCTATTTTACAGCTTCCAGAGAAAACACAGTGGAAGTGAAAGGTTCGCTGATAACCACATCACTAAAGTTGTCTGAGAGAGGCTTACAACGGCCTTGTGAACTCTAAGCCAGTGAACAGGTCTTCTACTCCACACTCTGGGAGGTCAGATGTGTGTTGACCTCTGGGTGATAATCGACTTATTTTTTTCCTCTTAAGAATTTCAAAGAAGTAGCTTCCCTGGCCTTTTGTTTCATGTCTTTTGGAGATACTTGCTTTGCTTTCACTTTAGAGAAAATAATCTTCTGTCATCCATTCTAACTGGAATAAGTCAAAAGTAGGTATTATGGTATCTTTTAGTATTGTTTTTCTTTTATAAGATTCTGTTGCCTTGATTCCAATCTTCTGTGCTATTTGGCACACAAATAAAGAACCAAAGAGGCAACCGAGAGCAGAAAATGGTGGGATCTTGGTGGAGCTAAAGCATTGAGGTTAAATAAGGTGAAAGCACAACAGAAAATCCAGCAGTTTTATTTTTCACATTATTAAAGAAACCAAAATAAATGGAAAAACTACTTTGGATGACAATTTGACAATTTCTCCATGGCTCACCATAGCATTCAGTCATTTTATATGTATGTATTACACAAGAAACACAAATCTTTTGTTTGTAACTTGGATACAGATGTTCATAATAGTATAAGTTCTAATAGCCAGAAATCAAAAACATCAGATAATCATAGGGAGTGAAACACAGACTAAAACAGATGCTCACCTCTTTGCAGCCAGGAAACAAAAAGAGCACAGGAGAGAAGGGCTGAATAAAAACTATTCCTTTCAAGGATACACTCCCAGTGAACATCTTCTTTCTTCAATTAAGCCCCCTTTTCTAATAGCCAGCTTTTGAGGTATTAAGGCATTAATAGGGTTTTATTTGGAGCTTCTAATAGGTAAGACCAACTACTTGTGTATCTTGGACAGAACACTTCCTCTTCTATTCAGGGAACATCACTTTCCTTGGTCCAGGGTACACTTCAGGTGAGAAGCCACTTAATCTTGCATTTGAGGAGATTTTATTTCACAGATTCTCCACAATAATAATAGAATCAATAAATCAGGTACAGGTAGAAAGTATTTTAGCTAAATACTGTTCCTGAATTCAGTGGTAATTCTAAAAATAAGTTTCTAATCTAATTGGCAATTTTCTTAGTCAATTTTCTACTGTTCAGAAGAGATACTCTGACCATGCCAACTCTCCTACAGGAAAGCATTTAATTGGGACTTGTTTACAGTGTCAGAGGTGTGGTGCATTGTCATAATGATAGGAAGCATACTGGCCTGCAAATAGGCATGCTGAAAAGTAGCTGAGAATTCTATATCGGGTCCACAGGCAGAAAGAAGAGAAAGACACTGAGTGTGGTAAGGACTTCTGATACCTCAAAGCTCACCCCAAGTGACATACTTCTTTCAACAAGCCCAAACCTCCTAATCCTTACTAATAGTGCCACTCCATATGACCAATCATTCAAAACTATGAGCCTATAGAGGCTATTCTCATTTAAAAATAAATAGATCCCTAAAAAGAGAATGATTATGAAATTAGTGTTTTTGAGGATATCTAAGGGTATAAAATTATTACATTAGATTTTTTAAAGTAGCCGAGTTTGGAACTTAACTGAGGATCATGACTTTAGTTTCTTGCAGCACAAAAATATTTTTAAGTTCTGAATTTTTCTTTATATCTTTGCATTTTATTTTATGATGTGTATATAGCAAAATTCTAAAACAGCACTGGAGAATGCATTGCCTGATTCCTTTTGTCTCTCAGCACTCACTTCCCTTCTCCATCTCAGTTACTGACATCTGCTGTGGTTAGGTCAAAGTAAGTTGAATACCCCTTGTGCCAAGTTCTCTTTTTTTTTTTATTTTTTTTTCTTTATTTTGTATTTATCAAAAAAAAAACAGTAAAAAGAATTTAAAATGCAGAAGAGTTAACAATAACTATACAGAGGATAAGAATCATAAGCATGGCTTATCAAGGGTAGAAATACAAATAAGATTGCTACACATATATTTTCTTTGTGTTCAGCTTTCCCTATATATCCTT
>PVIH01022116.1:0-27996 GCA_004025045.1 Sigmodon hispidus | reverse complement strand
TCCCTTTGCATTATGACTCCTGTAGGGGAATATTCAGAAGGCAAAATAACCAGGATGCAGTCGAGGTCTGGGTCTATACGGTTAACATGTGCTTCTTGTAATCTCTTTTCCACCAATGCTAATTCTTTCTCGGCTTCAGCAGAGAATTCCCTGGGACTATTCAGATCCTTATTTCCATCTAAAGTTTTGAACAAATGAATCAGTTCATAGTTTTTAATACCAATAACCGGACGTATGTGGGCTATATCCCCCAATAGATTCTGGAAATCATTAAGTGTCTTTAATCTGTCCTTCTTAAGTTGTACCTTCTGAGGTCTAATTGTTTGCAAGCCTATTTTATATCCCAAATAATTGATAGAATCCCCTCTTTGTATCTTTTCAGGGGCAATGTGAAGTCCCCAATCAGGCAACACCTTCTTCAATTCCTCAAACAGTCTTTCTAAGGTGTTTACATCTGGGTCCGCTAACAATATATCATCCATATAATGATAAATGATAGATTGTGGGAATTGTTTGCGTATCACTTCCAATGGCTGTCAGACAAAATATTGGCATAGGGTAGGGCTATTCAACATCCCTTGTGAAAGTACCCTCCGTTGGTACCTTTTTACCGGGTATGAATTATTAAAATTGGGTATAGTGAAAGCAAACTTCTCCCTGTGTTGTTCCTGTAGAGGTATTGTAAAAAAAAAAAAAAACAGTCCTTCAGATCAAAAACTATTATAGGCCATCCTTTAGGTAGCAAAGAAGGTAAAGGTATACCAGATTGTAGGGTGCCCATGGGCTGAATCACCTTATTAATTGCTCTTAAATCCGTCACCATTCTCCATTTCCCAGACTTCTTCTTGACCACAAATACAGGGGAATTCCATGGCCTGGTCAATTCTTCAATATGTTGAGCTTGTAACTGTTCTACACCAATTGTTCTAGGGCTAGCAATTTCTCCTCTGTCAAAGGCCATTGTTGGACCCAAATAGGTTTATCCGTCAACCATTTCAAAGTCAGGGCTGTTAGTGTCTTAGGGGTGCTTGCAGCTTTAAGACTGCGTCTTTGTGCAACCTGAATGACCGACGGCTGTTTTATGTAGCCTCTTGAGGTATTACCTTCAAGGCCACGATTAGTTCTTTGGCTAGTATGTAGGCCTGGAGGAATCTTAATTTGAGTTTTCCATTGCCATAGGAGATCACGACTCCATAAGTTCACTGCTATGTTGGCCATGTATGGCTTCAATCTCCCTCTCTGTCCTTCTGGTCCTATGCATTCTAGCCATCTCACACTCTGTTTTACCTGTGACAATGTCCCAATACCTAAAAATTGAACATCCACATCCTTCAGAGGCCACTTGGGGTGCCAGGCCTGCTGAGTTATGATCGAAACATCAGCCCCTGTGTCGACTAAGCCCTGCATAAAAATATTGTCTACTCTTACTGTCAACTTTGGTCTTTGTTCATTTATGGAGGTCTGCCAAAATATGTGTTTTATTGGTTTACTGGATACCATCAACTTCTCTTGTAAGGGCAATCTATTGTCTATGGTTATATGGTCTACTGTTTCAGGCTTGGGATTTGTTACTCATCCTGAGGACACTGTTCTTCCACTGTGACTGGATATGACTGAACCCTTTTTGGCTTGGAGGTCTGATTCTTGGGGGCTTCCCAGGGGAAGCCCCGAGTTACATTTCCCAATTGTAAAAGCTTGCCCTCTTTGTCTCTTATAGATCTACATTCATTCGTCCAATGTCTACCTTTGTTACATCTCCTACATAGTCCAGGAGGTAGTGGCTTTCTGTTTAAGTCACTCCTGTGATTGGAAAAGTTCCCATGTATGCTTTGTCTACAATTTCTCTTTATATGGCCTGGCTTACCACAATTGAAGCAAATAATGCCTTGATTTCTCATCTTAGCATTAGCAATGGCTTGTCCTACCCAATTTTCTTCATCATGGTGTAGATATTTATCATTAAGTGCAAATTGAATCCATTCGTCTAAGTGTGCACCCCCTGATCTTTAATGGCATGATCAATTTTTTACATGTCATATTAGCATTATCGAAGGCCAAAGAGAGTATCAATTGTTTCCTAACTTCTGAATCCGACACAGCTCTATTTACAGCCTGAGTCAACCTCTGTAAAAAGTCTGTATAAGGCTCCATTGGACCTTGTTTAATCTGGGTATATGACTCAATTCTCTGTCCTGGGTCCAAAACCTTTTCTCAAGCATTTAAGGCAGCAGTACGACACAGCAACAGAGCATGGTCATCATAAGTAGCCTGAACTGATAAATCAGCAAACTGGCCTTCCCCAAGGATTTGGTCCTTGGAGACAGTAACATTCCCAGTTTGATCTCGAGATTCCAAGGCTTTATAGCCTCTTCTCTAAACCAATTCCTCCACTGGAAGTTTTGGCCATCTTTCAACACTGTGTTCGCCAAATTCTTCCAGTCATCAGGAATTACTCGATTCTGTGCTGACCATGAGTACAAGGATTGCTTCACAAAAGATGATTGTATACCATAATTCACTATGGCTTCCTTTATTTATTTTAAATCCTTCATGAGTATAGGTTCATAAATGTATCCCACATTGTCAGAAGCCCTTCCATGTGGTTGTGGTTTTTTGGCCTCTGCCACAACTGGGAATACAGTTGGAGGGATGGGGGGTAGTCCCCTCATGGTAACCACTCTAGGTGAAGAACCTTCCCTGCAGTAGCACCATTTAAGAGGGGGCTCTGGGTTATCTTGAGCAGGTGTTGCCTCAAGATCCTTTTCTAAAATCTCCAAGCGAGCCTCATGATCTTGCAACCTAGTGGTGATAGTCTTTTCTAGTGTTTTAAAGTCTTCTATAAATGATCTCTCCAACATTTTCATAGAGTGGAAAATCCTCCCAGTCTCCACAATCACCCATTCTACTATCTTCTGTTCAAATTTCCTAGAGTTTCCATCCATTATCCTAAAATTTTCATCCATTCTTTTAAATTTTTCATCTAATTTTCTAAAATTTTCATCAATATGAGCTCTAAATTCCTCTGTGATCAAAGTAGACCTCTCTTCTATGGAAAAAAATGAGTTTCTGGAGTGTCTTAATATGTTCATCCATGCCAGACATCTTAGCCTCATACTCTCTATGTTGAGATCCCTTAAAATAGGTAGGTATAAAGTATATTATCACACAAAAAAGCAAGAGGACTCCTGGGTGGAGATAACCTCCAAATGCGTAATCCTGGAAATAATCCTCTATCACCATTGTGAAAAAGTGAGTAAAATTCTGAACATTTATCTGGTAAGACATTGTAGAAAGGAAAAAAAATATGTAGGAAAGAAAAGGAAGAAAAAAATATACTCAGATGTAATGAGAACTTACGGCCAGCAGATGTCGCAGTTGTGATCAGCAGCGGCAGCAATGGTGCGTGAAACGAGGTGGCGATTTGGCTGGGAGGGTCTTTGTTAGATCTTTCAACAAATTCTACCAGGCGTGCGCCACCAGAACTGGCTCAATCCGTCTCTCAGGAGATCTACAGCGTGCAGATTCGTTCCTGGCTGTGTACAGGAGACTCGTGCGCAGATGGGAACCAAAGTCGTTCAGACCAGTTCTGTCCTCAGGTGAGGAACCCGGCGGGTTTGTGGAATTAGCCCCACGTTGGGCACCAATTATCGCGGTAAAAACCCACCGTGAGATATGTTTTAAATGGGGTTTATTTTGTGAAAATCACTTACAAAATAGAGAAGGTTTTAAGAGAAAATTAAGGGATAAGGTTGCAGCATGCCAGAGCATTTCTAAGGAAAACTCCTCATCCCCACACCGCACGTCCGAACTCCCGTGCTGCTGGCCCGAACTGCGCACCCTGGAAGCCACGTCATCAGTCCGAAAACCCGCACAACTGGTCGGGAACTCTCGCGAGAGAATGCCGGCTTCCTGTCTTGGTCCTCTCCCTCGGAGGTCTACTTCTGGAATCTTTTCCAGTTAACCACGCCCCGCTCGTCTCCAGTCCTCTGATGCAATCGTTCACATGTATAGTTCCTGATTTCCCGTTACAATTCTCAAACTCATATGTCAGGAATATACCTTAAAAATTACTTGTTTTAATCATTACCTCTTGTAAATCTACTTTTCAAAGTCTTTTGATAGGGCTGGAGGTGGTTCAATGGCTAAGAATTTTTGAGATTCTTGCAAAGGACCAGAGTTCAGTTCCTAGTACTCATGTCTGTCAGCCCACAACTTCTTGTAACTCTAGCTTTAGGGGATCTGATGTTTTCTTTTGATCTCTGTAGGTACTTTTACCCATGTGCACATAACCGACACACATATACATAGCATAGATATAAAAGGTAAGTCTTTATATTTATTTGATTAATAAGAAAAAACCTGGCTGTGACCAAGTCAGAAATTGATGTTAAGTTTTTCTGACTCTAAAGTCAAATTTCTTCTGGATTACACTAGATTTCCCTACTCCTATAATTATTCAATAAATGACTTTAGGAATAAATTCAGTTATGCAGCTTTATTAATAAGACTTCCTTTTAGAGAAGGAAATGCTTAAGTTGCTGATTATTTTGTTTTGTTTTATTTGTATAATGACCAATTTGATTTTAAAAAATATTTATGGAGAGTTACTATATATTCTTACTATGAATCATTTTTCTATACCAAAACTAAAAGATTAGTAACTTACTTTTGCCTTAAAAGTTATCTCATTTTTCCAATAAATGTGACCAATAGTTGTGCTGAGTACATTACCCTCAGTTGGCCAATGTGGTCCTCTAGGATTGTGATGCAATGCTCCAGGCTCTTCCGGTCTTCAATGTTTCCATTGAGAAATCGGCTGATATTCTGATGAGTTTCCTTTCCATTTGACCCGTGTTTCTTCTCTTGCTCTTTTCCATACTCCTTTGCTCTGTATACTTAGTATTATAGTTATGATATACTGTGAGAAGTTTGCTTTCTGGTCTTATTTGGTTTTGTGGGTCCGTCTTTTATTTATATTTGTGTGCTGAGAAATTTCTCTCTGTGATGTTGTTGAAGATCTAGTCTCTATCAGGACCTGAGAAATTTCTCTCTGTGATGTTGTTGAAGATCTAGTCTCTATCAGTGACCTGAGAAATTTTTCTCTGTGATATTGTTGAAGATCTAGTCTCTATCAGTGACCTGAGAAATTTCTCTCTATGATATTGTTGAAGATCTAGTCTCTATCAGTGACCTGAGAAATGTCTCTCTATGATATTGTTGAAGATCTAGTCTCTATCAGTGACCTGAGAAATTTCTCTCTATGATATTGTTGAAGATCTAGTCTCTATCAGTGACTGACCAGAGATTCTTTCCCTTTGCCTATTGTATAATTCAAAAGTTTGGGGGTTTCCCATTTCCATCATGGGTCTCTTCTGTTGTTGTTTTAATGTTTCATATTATTTTCTTATTTCATCAATATCCTCCATTTTATCTTTCAATCCTCATTGTCTATCTCTGCTTAATTCATTCCCTTAGAAGGTTTCCTTTCCCTGGAGAGTTCTAGTTGTCTTACAATGTATTTCAATTCTGTCTTTATTTCTGCTTAAGTTCTCTTCAGTGTTTCTCTTTATTAAATTTCATCTTCACATTCTGGATGGTCTTCATCAGCCTTACCTTCCTGTTGTCTTGGGCATTTCTCCTCTTTCAGTTCATTGAGCTGTTTCTTTGTATTTTCTTTAAATTCCTTAAGATTTTTGTTGAAGTTTCTGACTGTTATATCTTGCTTCCTAGGTAACGTTACCCTCATATATTTCAGGGTCTATCCTAGGGAATAGTGTCACCCACAGTAGCTGAGTCTTCTGTTGTATTATGTTTCTGGCCTGGACTTTCTAATCTAGACCAGAGCTTTGAACCCACTCTCAGCCCCATTTAGCTTCAAATAATTACATGCAGGCTTATATTAATTTACATTGATTGACCTAGAGCCAGTCATATAGGTTTCTATCTCTTTACCCTTAAACTTACCCATTATTCTTAGCCTGTTCAGCCAAGCAGCTCCATACCTTTCTTAGAGCAGCATTTCAGATTCTTTCCTCTGTGTTGTCTCTTGGCATCTCTGAAGCATCTGTGGCATCCATGTCTGTTCTAAGATGTTTCCAGAGTTTTCTTACTCTGGTAGTTCCGCGCACACTTCCTGCCTGCCTTCAGTCAATCAGCATTTTTTATTAAACTAGTAGGTGGGACAATTATTAACAATGGGACAGAATACAATCCCACTACAGTCTTCCTATATCATTTAATAATGAAGATAGTCTTCCATAGACATTCTTACAAGGCAATATGGTCTATATAATTCTTCACTAAGACTTTCTTCCCAGGTAATTTTAGGTTGTGCCTCAGTGACTATTAAAACTAATTAGCATCAATGGTGAAACAGATATTAGGTATAAGTATTGTAAATACAAACTTTCAGTTTCCATTGCTCATAATGAAGATAAGAATTGTAGAATGGGCATATTGCCAAGTATTGTAATTTTATTTTTTTAAACCATTAAATGGGATTAATAGAACCATTTTACTTTAAATACTTTTGTAACAAAGACTTGTAGTATTTACTTTCTGCAAAATTCAAAAGACATCATCATGTTATAATCAGTTTACATGGTGTCTCTGAAAAGGTAATTAAGAAAAACATATATATTACTTCTTTTAATTTGTTCAAATAAGCATTCCTGGCAAATGGTAGGTACCATTTAGCTACCATTAATTTTTATAGGCTGTTTATCATGTTGACTAGGGTTTAAAAAATAATCACTATGTGTTGATTGAAGGAACAGAATATATGCTAAATGTAATTAGTAGGTAAGTTTTGATACTAGGAAAGGCATATAGAGATACAAAGTCAATATTGCATTGTGATGGTGGTTGGTTGGATTCTGAGTATCTTGAATTTTCTTCATAGCTAATTGTGAACTTAGCAACATCTTTGAACAAGGGAATAACATATTCAATACATTTAAGATTGTTAAAAGGACAGTTGATTTATCAATGGGGCGGAAAAGGAGGTGCTGAGACACCATAGCATAAAATAGTCCAGTTGTAAATGAGATGGCTCCTAAAGGAAGGGATTATCATGAAGACAGGACAAGACCAAAGACCATCTCTGAGGAAACCAGAATAAATTGCCATTTAAATGCTTCTCAAGAGTGTTGGGATTGGCCCAATTCTACTATGTTCTTAGACAAGTGAAGCTGGATACCCCTCTTTCCACAGTGCCCCATCTCTTGACAGCCAACATGGCAGCATTGCTCTCTACTGCTCCCTACGTGAGAAGACTTTGTCTCCAGAATACCATCTTGAAGGGCAGCACACCTCGGACACTTGATGCAATGATGGGGACATCATAGCTAAAGACTCTCACTTCAGTCTCTGGAGCGGGGGAAAAAGTTCTGTTACTCAGAAATTGCATCTGTTTACCTCTTAGAAACACATGGGGACTCACAGGCAAAAAATGATGCACATACACACTCAAATCAATGAACTGGGAGAGGTGGCCAGACTCAAAGTTCTTTTTGTAATTCCCAGATTTAGTCCAGCTTATACCCAAACCAGCTTGTATCTAATTACACAAAAACTATTCTACCTTTATTTACAAACATGTTTATAAATTTCTTGTAATTAAATTTCCCCTCCAGGAAAAATTGCTTGGTTTCACACACTATTCATAGTGAGATATATTTGACAGCTTCCAGAGCATTCCATTCTGATAAGGCCTGAGGTCCCTGCTGTAAGGAATGGTGATGGTACAGGAAAGCAGCCACATGGTTCTAGGTCCCCTCCCATTGTTCCTATCTCTTGGTATCACAGATATCTCTCTTGCCAGGGATCCTCTGGGAGAACAAAATGGTAAACTGAGGATATGAAAACACTGCTCTGTGGATCAAAAATATTTATATTTGTGAACTGGTTCTATAACTCACATATGTGTTGTTTAATTCTTAAGTAATATGTATTTCTCATAAAAAACACTTATAAGTCTGAAGTATACACACACACTTATAGTCATGTTGAATAAAACAAACAAACACAAAGAAAAGTAAGCAGCAGGACTCATGAAGATGCAAAAGAATCACCTACTATTTGTTGCTCTGGTTTTCCTGGTGGCCTAAGGAAAACCTGACCAAAAAAAAAAAAAATCATCACTTTATCATTAGAGACTTGGAAAGAAAATGAAAAATAATTTTAGGTCACTTTCTTTACATGCACAGATCTTTAACAGATCTAACTTGAAATGCATGCTCAGGGATTTTGATAAACACCAGGCAAGGCCTGCCACACTGTTCTCTAGGACACTGGTCACTATACTGGGAAGACATTGGGTTATTCTCTACAGCTCTTCTGTCAGATGAGACTTCAAGTCACCACACCCAGGTTGGCTGTGAATATCAAATGAGACAGTAGCTCAGATAGCCTTTTGTCAACAGCGAATGCCAATATACTTTAGAGTAGCATATACTACAGCTGTAAATTATGAACAATATCTCAGAGTTTTGTGGGAAACTTAAAGAGAAAATTGGTTCTCTGGCCCTAGTAAATCTTCAGTTCTCATTCTCCTTTCCTGAGTTAAGGCAAGACAAGCTTCTTATCCCAACATGGTTCCTTGAGGTGACATTCCCTTTCTGGACAGGAAAGGGCGATCTCCATGGAGAAAGGGCAGACTGTGAAGAAGCCATTTGTGTAAACTGAGCTTGGGAGACTGACCACCATCTCAAACAGTAGCCTGATGTATTTTGTAAGCCAGCAAACTGCATTTACTCTGCTTTTGTTTGAATTAACAATAGTGCATTTCAGTGGTTGGTAAAGATACCTGAGTAGGTTGAGCACAGCCTCCTGGAGCTGTCAGCCTTGCTAGGTGTCCACCAGTGACTTGTTTCCACCAGCCAGTCCTTTGGTCCAGTCACCAAATGTAAAGCTTTCACCCGCATCAAACTGCTGGACTCCCATACCACACACTTCAGAGTGTGGGAGGGACCTGGGGCTACATTCAAAACCAAGTTCAGCTGACAATTACACTACAGATTGATGAAAGTGTTGAGCCTCCTGGAGAGGGATTTACTAGTACTCATTCCCCTGAAGAGGTAGAATTCAGTTTGAGAAGCAGCTGGGAAGGGAGGCTGGAAGGCATGGTACATTATGTGTTGGGTATGTTAAAAACTATTTCACACTTGTTATTTAGAAATTAGTGATTCATGTTTTTAAATGGGTGTGTGTATGGCTAAGTCAGGCTTTGGTTTTAGTTGAAGACTGGAGGCACCTTGGCCACAGTTGCCTTCTCCATAGCCAATGGACTGTGAAAATCATGATGAATGGAGTCAAGCTCTATGCAGAGCCCATCCATCTTGAGAATATATATCCAAGGATCCACCCACAGATCATTCAGAGGCTCCATCAAGAGGCTCAGACCAGTACTCCATGTTGAGCTTTATTGAGAGTATCATTCTATTCTGAGACTCCATGTAGTGCTCCATGTAGTCCTCTCTCAGAGGTACCATCTACAGGCTCCATCCACAGGTCATCCAGAGCTTCTGTCTTGAGACTCTCCAGAGCTTACTCACACACTGCATCCAGATGCTCCACACAACTGGTTTTTCATACAAATCCATCTTACATGCACTGGCCAGAGCTCTGCGTTTCCTGAGGGTCATGTTTACACTTGACCTCTATCTTAACCTTGAAATTTAAAGAACAAAATAAGCTCCATATAAATATTACCAACCCTAAAAGATAGACTTTGCTTCTGAATAACACTATGTCACCAGTGACCATGCATTTGGGTGGGCTGTGAGATCACACAGAAACAGTCTCTCTTCTGGATATGTAGCTGGAATGCCCAGAAATGTCCTCCCATCAGGAAATGAGTCATCTCTCTGATTTGTGGATTGCTGTCTACTAAAGCAGTGCTACCAAGAATCTCTAGGGGCACAGTGTGGCTTCAGTGTAAGAGAGAAGTTCCTGACAGCCCAGGCTCTGTTAGCTGACTCACCATACAGCTTTTAGCAACTTAACTTAGCAGTTCTGTATCTCAGTATCCTTCTCTGTATGTGGATTGTAATGACTTCCTCATAAGATGACCATAAAAATGTATTGTGCCATCCTCTTTTTGCATTTTTAAGTGATTAATAGTCTAGTGCACACAAATACACAATAAGTGTCAGGTATTAAGCATCCACAATATGTGGTGCTGTTTGTGCATTTTTTTTAATCAAGAATAAAGAACTCACATTTTCTATCCTTGTATATCCTTTTTCAAGGTCCCTTCCCCCTCCCACCACATCAGGTCATTCTTTCTTCTCCACGCCTCTCCATCCCCCCACCACCACCCCAGGCAGGCAGTTCCAAGATCCCATGGTCCCAATATTGCTTAGTTCAGCCTCCACTCCTGGCAAATCCAGTTTTCTCAAAGAGCCTTTGTTCTTTACAGTGATTATCTTTGACTCTTGTAAATTGAAGTACTTTTTTAAAATTATATTTTGAAACAGAGTCTCACTCTGCATTTCCACGTGCCCATGGCTTCCAACTCTTGACCTCCCCACCCATGCCTCTGGAGTGTTGCTGTTGTAGGCATAAGCCACCATGTCCTTTACATCTCTCTTGGCACTGCTGAGGTGCCATGTGGGCAGCACAATGGGCTTTGCTTTTACACCCAGGAAGAGTGTCACTGCAGTGTGGGAGGCTTCCCAGCTCTGTGGTTTCTGCCTTGCATATCTTTCAATGGAGAAAAAATGTGGGCTACTGTTTCCCTTTGACCTCCCTCAAACCCTGTTTTCAGTGTAGCAGTTCTAAAAGGGATGAATGGCATCCCCAGAACTGCTTCCCTCAGGGCGGGGCTGCAACTCTGGATATTTATTAAAAACATCTGCCCACATATATCTTCTTCTATTGATTTGATTTTTAATTTGTCAAGTATTCCAAACATGCTTTTTACTTGGGTTGGAATGGAGAAGTCTTATTCCTGTGAAAAGTTTACTAGATCATCAGGACCCAGAACACTTTGGACTCTGGAGATTTTCTTCTTTATTTTTATTTCATAGTCTATTTGTTCTAATGTATCTAAGGAATTATGGGGAAAATAAGTCCTGATGCTCACACTTGCCTGACCCTCAACCTTGGGCTTCCTGATCTGTTGAAGAGAAATTACAATAAGAACTCAAAATCTCTAGGCTGGGGGGACATGAGACAGATTAATCATATCTTTCTTCAGAATGCTGTATCTTTCCTATAATCATTGAATGGGGTTATAGCAGACAGAAATTCCTGTCTTCATTGGTAATTTTTTAGGCTGAGCTAGAAAAAGATCCCTTTGATACCTACACTAGAAGATATAAACTTAGGCCCTCTTGGGTAGTCTTTTCTTACCCTATCTACTGCTATACAGATGTTCCATCTGTGAATAGCAAGTCTTGGCCTGCCATCTAGGAAGAAGCACAAAACTGTCATAGATGGCTCCTTGAAACAAATGCCATCTCCAGTTGACAGGCCCAGTAGCTTCTGTGCTTTTGAGTTCAACAAAATGGTTGCCACTAACATTCCTTTAACCCATGATTCCTCTGCATTCACTGTGTACCATCCACTGCTTTGGAATAGTTCTATTACTGGCAACCAGCAACTCCTTTAATATCATAATATTGTATGCACACTTCACAGGTTTCTATTGCCTGACATTGTTTGAAAAATGCATATTCTGCTAACAAAATTACAATGACCAGTTTATTCATTATTTCTGACAGCACAAAAATGAAACGAAACAAAAACCAACCAAATACAAACAAATATAAGGAAGCCATAGTATTCTATGCTAACATGTTTATTTTTATTTATTTTGCTTCTCATCCATAGAAGATGTGCTGAGCACATGTCAGGATGTGTTTTGCGAGGAGGGAGAAAGGAAGAGAGAGGGAGAGCATGCCACCCTTTTGCTCACAGGCATTGACCACACTTAGATGGGTACCTGTGCAGAGCCTGCCTCAGTCTGATGGCAGGATCTCCAAGTCCTGGTCTGACATATGAACCTTCCTCTGAAGTGTGCCCTAGCAGCCTGGGTACATGGCACTCTGCCCTCTGACACCTGTGTCAGCTCCATTCCAAGAAGCTGTTTTCCTGTCTTCCCAGATTCATCTGGGTCCAAAAAAAGGTCAAAATAACATCATCAATCAACTGGGTTTGTTCTTTAATAAAAGCTTCTGCCCAAGATGCTGGGATTAGCACAGTGCCTTTGCCCTGTACAGAACCACCCACAGTCTTCATTAGGCCTTCCGGTAGCTCAGGAAGCCATGACTCAGCTGGGAAAGCCAAGAGAGTGGTCAGGTCTTTCAAGGGTAATTTAGCTCCATGTAGAAGCTCTGATTTATTCTTTTTTTCCTCCCTCAGCCAATGGACACTGTAACTGAGTGCCATAGGCTGGTGACAGGACTGGAGGTACCCAGGGTTTCTCCTCTATCATCTTCTAGACTGTATTCTAAGAGCCCTTCTAAACTCTGCAGTCTAATGCCCTTGACTGTCTCTTTTGTGTTCCTTCCAATCTTGCTCATATAAGCCATATGGAGAACCAAGGACATCAGAAGGCTAGCAGATGAAGTTTAGATTGCATGAGCGAGGTAGACTGGAATGAAACCTGTAACAGAGTTGTGGATGTGAGCTGTGTGTGTGGCTGGGGCTGATGACAAACAGATAAAGCTGTAGCAGGGCTACCACATACTATACAGGCAGCTACACGCTTCCAGGGAAAGTGTTCAAATAGGCTCCAGTAATTAATGATGCCTCCTGGGTTACCCACACACCTAGTTTCTCCTTACCCATTTTAGCCATTTTTTTTCTCCTTATGTCCCTGTAATAACATGAAGCTTTGGAGATTAAGTGTGTACTCTAAAGATGTATAAGAACTGAGTTTGTGGTAAGAAGCAAAAAGAGAATTTAGGCAACCTTATAGCTAGAGCAGGTCTTATTTAATGACAGAAAAATTACATGTATCCTAAGTCCTGGCCATGTCATCCCTGGGGCGTACGCCCCAGTTACTCAGTGACCAGAGTTTACAGTGGCGATTACGTTCTTAAAGCTGGGGTTTTTGTAGCTATGGAGAGGGCAAGAGAAAAGGAGATTCTTCAAGGGCAGAACAGGGGAGGTCAGCTGTTTTCCTTAATTAAGCTGCTGTTTTTATTTTAAATGATGGTGTCTGTTGTTTTCTTTTGTACCCACTGTGTGTCTGGAGTTGGAACAGCTGCCTTTCTTCAGCAGTCTCCCACTGCGAGCTCAATTTAGGGCCTTGGATTTGGGGGAGGAGTTCCTTTAATATACATATATTTATGGCAAAATATGAAGGAAGTAAAGCTTAGGCAGTCTCAAAAGCACTGAAAGAACCATGATTGCACTGAAGCCCACGTCTACCAGTTCTCATTAGCCACTGCTTAGTGCATCTCCCTAGCCGTGTGTTCAGTGGCACCACACAGATAACCTGAAGCCAGGCATGAGAGATTATTTAAACCATGGCCATTGGCCCGTCCTCAAAGGAAGGGCCTCTCTGCTCCCTGCAGTGCTATTTCACTGAGGCAGAGCCTGATGTTCCTTCTCAAGGATGGAGGGAGACGGGGCCTTCCCAGTGACCTTCACTGCTGCACTCATTACTTCTTCATAATTGTATGAATTTCCCAGAAGAAAGAGGAACGTTTCCAGAGCAAGTTATTTTGTTAAACTTTTCTGTCTCGCTTTTTTGTTAGATTAGAAAACGTTATTTAAAGTGGCTAGGATGATTCAGACAATGGAAGCATGAACATTTCTCCATGGCCTTATAAATTACCATTTGATCTGTGAAGTGGACTCTTTGCCAGGCATTGTGCTTCACTGTGACTCAGGTCTATTCCCTCATTTGGCTTTCCCATCTATGTTGTGGGGCCAGGACAGCCTGGATCACAGATGAGGGAGGGGAGGCCTGGAGGGAACAGTGCCTTTTCAAATGTCCAATAGCGGGGAAGAATCCAGCATTGGTGCCGTTATTGTTCGTACAATGTGAATATGGGGATATCAGGAATATAAATCATACCTTGAGCCCATGCAAATGTCAGATTATCAGATCAATAAAAATCTGTGGGTAAACAGAAAGATTTAATTCTTGATAGCAAAAGCAGAGTGAAGTTTAGTCTCTACGGAAAATTGCAAATTTCTCTTTTAAAAAAATGGGGCTTTCAAGTCTGTAGATTTCTATTGATAGCCAATAGTGGCTGCCGCAAAGAAGTAGCAAAAGCAGAATGACTTGAACATAAAGCATCATGCAGGTTTTGTAGATAAAAATTCCCAGGAAAGAGTAGCATTGTTCTCAGAAACTTTACTGGAAGAGAAAACAAGACAGTTCATGAAGCAGTTATTGTAAGGCTGTCAACATGTCTAGGAATTTAAAAAAAAAAAAAGCAAACATCACTTCAATTAAAATAGAAAAAAATCTAGATTAATGAAAATGTGTTTGGAGTTGACTGTCAAATTTGCTGAAGATGAAAAAAAAATGGATGTCTTCAGCAATAACAACATCTGAATCATAGTGTGTCTGGCAGACATCCTTTCCCAGATGACCAGGCTGATCCAAGTGCATCCCTGCTCTATCATAACAGAGGAGGAGGAAGGGGAGGGGACAGCTTCCAGAATGGCCACACTAGTGCAAATTTGCAAAACTTTAAGATTCAAAGCACAGAGCAATAAAATGTGGCCTCTTCTACCATTTTGAAAGGATTAGGAAGTGCTCAGGACCTTTCAGGATTTGATTCTTTGAAAGTTACTTTTCAGGGTTTATGAATGTTAGACTACTCTAAGGGGTCTACATGGGAACTCACACAGCCCATAGTCTCAGGGACTTTGAATAACACAGTCAAAGATACCTTCTGTGTTTTGTTTCAGACAGCTCTGGTTTGTTTCCATTACACTAAAAATTTTATCCTCTGTGTGTCCTACACAATTAAGACATAAGAAGCATATGGAAGGGTAGAGAATCACTTGGGATTATGAAAATACCCCTCGGCCTGTCTACTTTTGAGTTCATCTGTGAGGTGACTGAGACATACCTGGGCTGTGATGAAGACAGGCCCCAGGACCCAGTGGGAGCAAATAACTAGATTTCTCTAATTTGCATCTATCAAACCATATAATTGTCCCTTCAGATTCACAGTGCCTACATCCATAGGATCAACTATCTATATATAAAATACTCTAAAAAAATTGAAATGAAGATGTATAGTCACTTTTCTTGTCATTTCCCTATAAACACTGCATAGCATTTATATCTCTCCAGGCATTGCAAACCACCAACAGGACTCATACAGGCTGATGTGTAAACACCAAAGCGCTAATACAAGACATTGGAGCATTTGCAGATCTGGGTATCTGCTAGGCCCCCTGGTCAACACTGAAAATACAGAGGAATAAATGAATGTAAGAAATTGGTTTAAATTGTAGACATGTGTTGATAATGACATTCTGATGATGCTAGCTGAATAATTGATTCAGACAAGGCCAGATACAGTTAAGTTTATATTCCCATTAAAAAAATGTGTTTCTTGTTAATGTGTTTTGTGTATCTACTTAAAATTGAAATAGTCATGATTCAGAATGATTTATTTTTACTGAAACCAGGGTGCGAAGCACACACTCTTCAGTTTAGCTTAGAATTTCTAGGTTATAATGAAAACTCAGGTACAACAAATGAAATCTATTAAAAACTAAGGTCAGAGGAAAAAATCTATGCTCCAATGGACAGCAATATTCATAAGCATGATTATACTTCTAGATTTAATGCCAAGTGTAAGGAAACCAAATTTCATAACTCTTATATTCATATCTGTAAAACATAATCTCTTTCATCGATTTTGTAATATTTTTTCTCACTTCCAAAGATTAAAAATACAGATTACTCTTGCCCCATGACTTAAGCATTTCTGTAAAGTTTAAGCTTAGGATGGAAAGTGTTGAGCTGTATCTTTATAGTGGAAAACACAGCCCCGTGAAGGAGACACACCTTGTCGCTGATTTGTCCTGCTACATATTCTGAAAGATTCTATAAAGGTTGGTCTTACAAGAGAGTTCTGACTTAAATAAAGGAAAAGGACAAGAAAAAGAGAGCCATTACCCTAAGGACACAGAAATGATGATTGTAGCAGTACTCATTTTTACCAAATGCCTGATGCAGTGTAGGCTGAGGAAGCCACTACTTTGTTCTTCCTCCCTGTCTGTCTCACTCTTTTCCTTCCTTCCTTCATTTTTTCTTTCTCTCTTTCTCTCTCTTTCTCTCTCTTCTCTCCTCACCTTTCCTCCCTCCGTGCCTTTCTCTCTTTATCCATCCTTCCCTCCTGCTGTCTATCTATGTCTGTCTGTCTCTCTCTTTCCCTCTCTCAGCCTTCTATGTGTGACTATTTGTACTGTGCCTATGTATGTGAGTGTGTGGACATTGTGTAGAGATCAGTGTTTCACTTCTGGTATCTCCCTCTATTGCTTTCTGCTTGTTTTTTTTTTTTTCATACAGGATTTCTCACTGAACCTGAAACTAAATGATTCAGCTAGTCTTGCCGGCTAGCAACCCCCAGAGGCTTGCCTGTCGTCACTGCCACCATACTGGGGGGGGGGTGTATTTTGCTGATCTGAGCTCAGGTCCTCATGCTTACACAGTAAGTTCTTTACCCACTGTGCTCTTTTCAGAACCCGATAGGTCTGCTATATTCTTGCTCTATAGTCAATATTTTTCTGTAGTTCCTTTTTAAAAGACTTCTTGTGTTTAATTTTGTGTCTGGGTGGGGCTATGCGCATGGGAGTGCAGGTGTCCTAGTGGCCAGAACTACCAGATCCCTGGAGTTAATACGTTGCTGTAAGCTTTCTGATGTAAGCACTGGGATGCAAAATCATGTCATCTGGAAGAGTAGCCCACACTATTAACCAATGGGCTATTTCATCCCACTCTGTCTTCTCATGAAGGTAAGAGAGAGGTGGAATTACTAGGGATGAATCCGGACAGTTCTACACTCTTATCTGCAACTGTGTAAGCATATACAGGCCATTGAAACACTGGAATACATGTGTAATTCCTTAGTGGATTGGAGTCACAGCCTACTGAAAGCATGAACTTTACATGCCTCAGATGTTGGGGGTCCATTCCATATAATTTTGCTGTGGCTACATTAGCTCTTGGGCGTCCATATTAAGTGATAGTTGTGGGGCTGTATCCCACCCAGCCTGGCCCTCCGGAAGATTGCCTCCACATGTCTACCCCAGTTCTGGCAGTAGATGCTGCGTATGGGACTGTGAGCAATCTCAGCAGATGTTAGAGCTTCCCCTCAGGGCTTTGAGGTTGGCAGTGGGCCCAAGCTGGGGCCAGAATGTTTGGCAAAACTTGACCATGAGTTTTGAGAGGATAAAGAACAGATTTTCTAGGACTTTTTTTTCTTTTAAATAATGTCGATGTTATCAATGAAAAGAAGACTAATCAGAGTGCAGCCCCACAGAAACCTTGTGAGAAAGAAGCTCCAGGGACAAGAGAGTAAACATCCACACAAACATTTTAAAAGATATCTCCATTTAAGCAGTGCCATAGTTATGTTCATGTTCTCCAACCTGTGCTGGGCTCTGCCTCTAACATTTGCCCTCAGCCATTCATACTATGGCTCCTACACAGCGTTGTCTGAGTATTGCAGCTGAGGTACCTCCCTTCAGTCCAGTTTGATCGTCCTTCAAACCTGGTCACCCTGCCCAATCCTGATGATGAGAAGATGCTATCGAGCTCTTTTCTTTGGTTCCTGTCTAGAATGGGTTTCTTCAAGGCACAGAAATCGGAGGTATGGCTAGGCATTAGGTACAGTGAAGGTTTTCTGAGGAATGATACCTATGAGCAGGTAAGAGTTAAAGCAGGATTATACAGGGAATGTTGTCGGAGCATGATGCACATCTGACCTTACCAGCAGAACATGGTATTTCCAAGCACAGACTGTCACCAGAGGGCTAGAGATATTCCTTATGTGGTAAGAAGAGCTAGCCCCTCATTGCCATTACTGTTCTTTGCTGGGCTGAGTCACTGACAGGAGTTACTCTAAGAACACCAAGCATATAGTCATCAGATAACATCTTTCTCTTAGCTGACCAACTTGCAGGATTAGGAAAGAATGTCTCTATGTTTATCTCAGGCCCCATCCTCTTGATCAACACCCTCCTTGCCATTCTGAGTTTGGCTGGTAAGATGTTAGGTTTCTTCATCCTCCCAACAAGAATATCAAGGGATATGACATGACTTATTCCCAAAATATACAGTAGTGATGGTCAGAGATAGAACAAAACAAGACACAGTGTCAGAGCTCTGTACAACTTCCTTTACAAAACAATAACTGTCAACTTTTATTGATAATGTTGATCATGTGTCTAGATGTGTGTGTTTGTCTTTCTATATGAGTATTCTGTGTAAGATTTGCAACTATGATGAGACAATATTGCAGCCTCCTGTGAAGAATATTAGTAAGAATCTAGAATCATGTGAGCATGCCTGTAAGTAATTTCTAAGGCGGTTGGTTCACTGAGGTGGGAAGACCCATGTAAATATGGGTGGCAACATCCATGGGCTATGGTCCTTAAATTAACAAAAAGGAAAAACTGAGCTAAGCACCAGCATTTTATCTCTCTCACCTCATGATGGAAGATGCAATGTGATCACTTGCCTTAAGCCTCTTCTGCATGGCTTCCCTGCTACGATGGACTGTATCCTCAGATTGGGAGCCAAAGTAAGCCTCTTCTGCCTGTATTTGCTTTTGTTGGTGTTTGGTCAGAGAGATAAAAAAAGTAACTACTATACTTCCATTTCCCAAGGAAAAATACAAGTGTTAGGGAAGTCAATAGATTTTCCCCAAAGGACCTAACCCATAGTGATAGTGATCCTTGAACCCACAAGTGGCCCTGGCATACTATCCTTTATCAGCATGATGTCCCAGATGCAAAGTCTTGGTTTCTGTGCTATTGCAGGCAATCTTCAACTTAATAGTGTTTGGATTTAGGATTTTTCTTCTTAATGATGGTGTGAAGGCAATATGCAATCAGTAGAAACCATATTTCAGGTTTTTCAATTGAGGTCTTTGCCCAAGATAGAGTGACATTAGGCAGTGGCAGTAACCCAAAGCTCTAGTCAGCCAAAGGGATCACAGAAAAAAAGGCTGAGACCTGGTAGTTAACAGTGATGGTAGGTGAGGCAGATTTAATGAATTTTTTTGGGGGAGATATACAATTTACTAGAGGTTCACAGGGACACACACCATTCATAAATTAGTATTTCCAAAGCATATTGTGTTGGTTTCTTTCAAATGTAGCATTTTGAGGACTAGCAATTCAGAAAACTCTTTATACCCTCTGATATCCTAATCAAGGAAAATGGTCATTTCTTCTCTTTTTCTTTTTTCTTCATTTTCTTTTATAAAAAGACAAGTTTAGTGCATTTCAGATTCCAGCAAACCCACAATTCCATATTTTTCTAGTAACAAAAGGAATATGATAAAATTCTAAAAATTTTACAGATATTTATAATATGTAAGCCTCTTTATCATGAGACCAGGACCTCTACCTAGACAGTTATAAAATGCTGTGTGTTTTTCCTCAACTTTAAAACTAAGACAGGCTTTTTAAATCAAAATTTTAGCATGCCTGTTATGTTGATCAACATTGATTCAGCATTGGTTTTCACACCACTATTATTTTTTGTTAAAATGGTGCTATCCATTTTATTGACATCTTTCATGCATCATCTATATAATATATTAATGTGAAGCAATAGCATATATAGTACCTTCTTGCTTGTTTCCATGACAAGATATTGATGTTCTTAAGATTCAATTTCACAGAAAATTATAAAGAAACTGAAAAGGGAATTTATGAAGATCACTAAGATACATCTTGGGCTCTAAAATAAAGGGGGCATTTCAAGGATTCATTTTTATTTGCATGACCAAAAACCAAAGACTAGAAAAGACTTGTATTTGTGGGAACTGTCTTTTGTAGCCTTATCAAAAGTTCCGTTCCTATTCTTTAACTGGAGGCTGAAATGCAAAACATACCACAGCTCATTAGACTTTTAAGTTTGTGTCTTAGAAAACAAATGTTAATTCTTATCCTTGAAAATAAATAGAACTTTCTTGAGCTAGGCTTGGTTACTCACACTTATAGCCATCAAACGTTGGACACTGCGGTTGTACATAGACATGTGTACCACAATGTATGTGTCTACCCATTGGGCACAGGTTAATTGCAAGCTTTCAATACTGCAAGACTGAGGTTGTACATAGACATGTGTACCACACTGTATATGTCTACCCATTGGGCACAGATTAATTGCAAGCTTTCAATACTGCAAATAAGTTGCAATGACTGTGAAAGTGAAAGCACATTTCACATTTTGATCTCATGTCTTTTAGCTACAGGATGGTTTGATCATACACACATTCTGTTTTTTACTTTGAAAGGGACCTCTGTGCTGTTATCTGCAGTCAATACTAATTTACATGCTCAACAACAGTGTTTTGATGTTCTTTTGTTTCTGAGACCTTTGCCAGTACTTCTTTTCTGTTTTCTGTTCCACATCCCCTCACTGTGCTGAGGCAGGGATGGCACCCACAGTGACTTCTTTTGCACTTTGGTGATGATGCAAGATGCTGAGCACCTTTGTACATACCCACTGGCAATTCACAGGTCTTGCTTGGAGAAACATTAACTCAGGTTTTCTAACTTTTGGATGCTGAGTTTTTGAGCTGCACATATGCTTTGGATATAAACTTCCTTACCAGACACATGCTATATTATTCTATCTTGAACAAATTGGGTTGTAAATTACAATCTGGCTTACACATACATAAAGTTTAAATGCATTACTCAGTATTTTCACATCAAGCCTCTCCCAATCAGATTACTCTTATTTCCTGCATATTGAGTCCTGACGTTTATGCCTCTGTGATTTCTAACACTCTCCACCTTCTGACTTGCAGGAGCAATTGTAGATATTTATTTGCATGTCAATAATAATAGAAAAGAGTCTGTCTTATATTGTGCCCCTTATCTAGAATAAACCTTTAAAAATTGTTCTGCATAACAAAGGGACAATCTGGGCTCACAAGACACATTCTTTAATTTAGAATGAAGTTGTACACATCATAGTATATATAAGTGAAATCCAATGAGTGATTTGCAGCACACAGTATAAGTTGTGAAAGTTAAAGCATTGGCAGACATTACATTGCCTGTGGAGGGTCTTTCTTAAGTTTGTAAAACACTAGACTTGCATCCAGATATCCATATTCCATTTAGGAATTATAGAAGCAAAGTCTACTCAGTGCACATTAGTTGAATAATAATATTATCACAGGTAATGGATATTTTCTCAAATTCTAATAAAATCATTATAAAACAGAGTTTCAGCACAACCTAAGATTTAAAATTTTACATTTTGTGTGTGAGCCATTATAAGTTTACAAACATGCAAACCACACATGGGTCTACTATCCAGGGAGGCCGGAGGAGAGTGTTATTTATCTTCTCTGGAAGTGTAGTTACAGACAGTTGTGAGCTGCCATGTGGGTGTTGGGAACTATTGTCAGACTTTCCTCGGACTTTCAGCCCCCAAATGATGACACAGAGAGTTATTAATAATTAGGAGTGTTTGGCCTTAGCTTAGGCTTGTTCACACTAGCTCTCATAACTTAAATTAAGTCATTCATATTAATCTACATTCTGCCACATGGCTTGTTACCTTTTCTCCATACTGTATGTCTGCCTTTGTCTGTGTCTCACTGGCGAAACCTGTCTCTCTCCTTCCCGGGGTTCTGACCTTTGCCTGGAATTCCCATCTAGCATCCCCTTCCTAGCTATTAATCATTCAACTCTTTGTTAAACCAACCAAGTAACTTAGACAGGCAAGGAAATATAGCAACACATCGTTACACAGTTTGTTCAAATATCCCACAACATTTTCCCTTTTTTTTTCTAAATAAAAAGGAAAGGTTTTCACTCTAACATAGTAAAACTATATACAATAATATTATTTTGTCTTAATGAGCTCAAAGTTTATACCTAAACCACTTCACACAACAACTTGCATTGTCATCCTAAAAATATCTTTTTAGGCCTTAAAACATTTTCCTAGATAAACAACTTAAGCTTTTATGTCTCTCAACCCCTATGAAGTTTACGACTCTTTTGTATGTTTCTTTTCAGAACTTAGTAACAAAGAAAATGATACAACTATCTAGTCTTCACCCCTTCAGAGATTCAAGAAGGATAAAATATTACCTGAGTAAACAGAAAGTGCAGAGCAAACAACTTTCAAAACTACAGAAAAGGTAGAGACAACTGACTGCCTGGTCAACTGTCAAGGTTCTGCTGAAATGTTTGGACCTCCGTGTTTGACTTACAGGCCTAGACTATCCAACCGAGTTTTCTATGAAGCAGAAAGTTTGAAGTCCTACATTAATTCGGCAAAGTTCATGAGTCTCCTTTTTTTGTGTCCTGTTTGTCCAATTTGGACAGCAGGCCATCAGCAGTCTAGAGTAAGGCAGTTTCTTATCCAGTGTCTAAATTTGCTACAATGATAGCAAACTCCACATAAAGGTCCCTTGATGTCCATTATCTTCTCTGAAGTAGATTGGTGCTGTAAGAAGCAGAAATATCTCACTATCATGAAAATCCTTAAGTTATTAAAGCATCATATATCTAATGAATTTGAAGACCACTTACTTATCTAAAATATATCTCTGTTTGATCTTGAAAATATACCTAACATGACTACAAGTCAGATTATTATAAATGACTAATTACTAACCTGTATTTTTTAATTATCTTAAGTTTATAATAATGATTTTAAAGTTCTAAAACTTTACATTTTAAAATGTGCTGCGTATGTACAATATCTTGAACAAGAGTAGAAACATATATGCATGTTATAATAAAAATAACTTAAAATTTGTATCAACGTACAAAATACATATGCATATAAAATATTTGAGACTAGTAAGTACTGTTTAGTTTTTAAAATAGAATCAATAATCTACCCTTTTATTTTCATACCCCCTTTTTATCTTTTCAGAAATAGATCCCTCTTTTGCTTAGTTTCCTTTCAGTTTCCTTTCTGACCATGACCAATCAAAACTTGCACCCAGCCTCCCTAAATGATGATAAACATTTATAGTCCACTGAAAACCCCACCTACTTTTTGAGGATATGAATGTCATGTTCTTAAAATTAATCTCTTCTGTCTGAGAGCAGTGGCATTTTTAGGGTACCCTGAGGAAATTGAGATAATGATCAAGTCCTAGAAGAGCTAGCTGTTATGCAATCTTAGTGTGATGGGAAATTATATGGCTCATCTGAAGTGCTGGATATAGTAGTCTGTGAGGCTGGACCATCTCAGCTAGCCATTTTGAAGTTTTTCTGGATACAGGTCATTGAGAAAATTTTAACACAGACATTATAAAAGGCTGAATCACCTGGACTACTTGGCTTCATTGATATCTGTTCCTGTTTTTTTTTTTCTTAAAAAACACAATCTTTTAAAGGTATCATATGTATCTTCATTAATCCAACTATGGAATGTACAATATGAACAATTCAGCTAAAGATGATATTTCTGTTCTGTATTTGAGCAGGTAAAAGGTATCTGTCTATTTGGACTACATAAGCAAACTGTGATATAAATCTTCATCCATGATATATGAAAGAATGTAATGTAATAATAAGTAATGAGAACTCTGTAGCCAACAGTATTTATCATGTCTCATCTAGTCTCAAAGTTGGTCTCATGTAGAAAGATCAAACTATACAACTTGTCTTGGAGTTTTTCTTGGTTTCTTCTTTCAAGTCTGCATTCAAGATTTTAAGAAGGTATCTCCTGATCAAATCTTTTCTTTATTAATTTTGAAGGAATCCATTGCTTTTTGTTTACTGTGAAAACAAAAGTACACACTTGCCCCCAAAACAACATATATCCTGACCTCCATTCTGAAGTTAAAACATTCTTAAAATATATAGTATGGTATAATTCACCAGGGTTTTTTCTACGATCTAGTGTTTCTAATCAGCTGTTGTTTATTACTCATAAGCATTTTAAAAATTCAAAGTCAATAAAGCACCACATAGATGTAGACATTCTATGTATTTTCTTTTATTTGGCTTATTTTTTTTATATTATTACCTTACTCTTTCTTTAAAGACTTTACTATTTCTAAATTATATATATACTTTTTGTTCTTCAGTACCTAAACACATTTTGAAACATAGTGAATTTATTCAGAGGTTTTCTTTGTCTGGACTTGTCTTTCTGCACATCTTCAACCTTCTTGGAATGTGTGAGTCAAACCTTAAATGGTCAGAAAAGATAAACAGTAGCCTTCCTACACACACACACACACAAAAAAAAAAAAAAAAACTGCATGAGAAAGAACCTAGACAAACAATACCTTTTACAAAAGTCTTAAATAATATAAATTATATTGGTGTGACTCTAACAAAGCAAATAAAAGACTTATATAAAGAACATTTCAAGTCTTTGAAGTAAGAAATTGAGGAAAATATCAGAAGATAGAAAGATCTCCCATGCTCATAGGTCAGTAGGATTAACATGAAAAAGATAGCCACCCTATCACAAACTTTCTGCAGATTCAATGCAATCCCCACCAGAATTCCAACATAATTTGTCATAGATCTTAAAAATACTAATTCTCAACTTCATATAGAAAAGCAGAAAGTCCAGGATAGCCAAAACAATACTGAACAATAATAGAACTCCTAGCATTCTTATTATCCCTGATTTCAACCTGTACTATAGAACTCTAGTCATAAAACAGCATGGTATTGGCATAAAAGAAACACACTGATCAATAGAATCAAATGGAAGATACAGACATAAATCCACACACTGATGGCCACCTTTTTGTAATAAATAAAGCAGAAATACAGGGCTGGAGAGGTGACTCAGAGGCTAAGTGCACTGACTGTTCTTCCAGAGATCCTGAGTTCAATTCCCAACAAACACACGGTGGCTCACAACCATCTATAATGACATCTGGACCTCTCTTCAGGTACATACTGGGAAAAGTTAACATGCTGTGAAATAGTGCTTTTGTACACTGTCGAGAATTGTCACTCAAATTGGTTTAATGAAACACCAATTGGCCAGTAGCCAGGCATGAAGTACAAGCAGGGTGACCAGACTAGGAGAACTCTGGGAAAAAGAAAAGCAGAAACAAAGTTACCACACAGGTGTAGAGGAAGCAAGATGAGAATGCTGAACAGAGAAAAGGTACTAAATCATGCAGCTAAACATAGATAATGATAATGAGTTATTGTGTTGTCTTTGAATTGTTTGAATTCTAAGAAAAGAGCAACAGCTGGTAAAATACATTTGATTATAAATGCTTCAGTGTGGATATATGTTAAATATTTAATAAATTCTGGGATATCAGAGAGACTACAAAGTCAAATCCTAGGCAGACAGCTCAGGAAATCCTTGATCCTTGAATACAAGGGTAAACAGCTGAGTCAGTCACACACACCGTTAATCCCAGCACAGGGAAAACCAGGAGTGGTTATCAACATTCTTTATCCCATAACTCCAGAGACAGAACTTCTGTTTCTGTGAGGTCAGGGCTACAGGCCTTTAACCCTAACCTGGATGGGATAGGGTATATAAGGGCTGTAGAAACTAGGCAAAGGAGAAGTGCCTGGCAGAAACAACAAGCAGAAGAGACCAGGAGTGAGGCTGAGGAAGTTCCAAGACAGTTTGGTGAGAATTGACTGTGGTGTTTTCTCTCTCTGATATTTCAGCCTGTCCCCAACATTTGCCTCAGAGTTTTCTTTTCTTACAACCCAAAATTATGCTACTACACTCCTGGAACAATACAACCTATATATTTTGGAAATGCCTTGACTACAAATTTAAGTAAAAAATATGTTACTTTGGAAAAGAGGTTTTGTCTTTACTTTTACAAAAAACTAAGGGGCTATGGATTTATTCTGGATTAAAGGAAATAAGGCTTGCTCAAGGAAGACCCCCTGAAAAATCTTTGATGAATGGCCCAGGTGATTCATTTTTTCAGAGCACCTCTGTTGCAGTTTCCTCTGAGTTCTGCATCCGGTACAACATCAAGGCTGCCAACTGAGATGATCAGTCTCACAGACTACTTGAGTCAGGACTTGATCATAATCCTAAATTTTCTTTGGGTCCCCATAAGATTACTAGTGCCCCTTATCAGCTGGTAGTACTCTAGAGAACTACTCCCACATTCCTCCAACATGAATTATAGAAGTTTGCTTCTGTTTATAGTGTTGGTTGCAAGTTGTTATGGATAATGGTCACAAAAAAGGCTAAACAAAGGAGATTAGATTCAGGATCTTTGCTTTTTAAAGAATAAAGGAAGGAAATGCTTTGGGATAATGCTGTTGTAGAGTATAAAAATGTGTTATTCATATGGGTATAGTAAGATGCTGATTAGCCAGCCAGATCCAGAGGAAGCAAAATGAGAATACTGAACTGAAAAAAAGTACCAAACTACATGGCTAAATATAGATAAGAATTATGAGTTAATTTAATTGTAAGAGCTAGTTAGTAATAAACTTGATCTCTAGTCCAGCATTTACTATATTAAGCTTTGGAGTCAATTATTTTGTAAGTGGCTACCAGATATTTGAGAGTTATTGATTGGACATAAACTTTTGACTACAGAAATATCTTCAACAAATGGTCAGACTAGATGATTGCATGTAGAAGAATCCAAATAGATCCATACTTAGCACCCTGCATGAAGCTCAACTCCAAATAGACCAAAAACTTTAATATATACTCACAGGATGCTTAATCTAACCGCAGAGACACTTGTTCATCTATGTTCATTGCCTATCTTTTCATAATAGCCAGAAATTAGAAACAATATAGATCTTCCTCAACAGAAAAAAATGGTAAAGAAAATATAGTTCTTTTATACAATGTATAAATAAATATTATTTATACAATGGAGTATTATTCAGTTATTAAAAATGACATCATAAAATTTTCAGACAAATGAATGAAACTAAAAAAATCATTCTGATTAAGCTAACCCAGATGCACAAAGAAAAATATGTATTTGCCTAAGAGTGGTCATTGGCCATTAAATAAATAGTAATCAAGCTACAATACATAGACCCAGAGGGGTTAAGTGTAGAGTAATGGAAAAGTGTGGAGAGGCAAGTGGACCTCCTGAGAGAGGGAATAGAATAGATTCATGTGTGGGCTGTAGGTTGGGATATGGGAATAGAAAAATCAGAAAAGGAAAGGAAGGACAGACGGTGTTGAGGGAGAGTATGTGGGGACAGAGAGGTAGAATTAAGGGGCATTTGTGAGCTGTAATGGAAACCTAGTACAGTATAAACTTCTTAAAATTATATGAACACAGTATCAATGAAGTCTCCAAATAATAAGAGAGACAGAGTCCCAAGTGGCTTCTCTTTTCACCAAATGAAACTTTCAGTACTGAGACTAGGTTTCATCCAATTGAGTTGTTATCCAAAATGGTAGCATAAAAAATTCTCCAAACAATCCAGGCTGTTGCCAAACAATAGGTTGTTCTCTATAGGCTGACAG
This sequence comes from Sigmodon hispidus, assembly GCA_004025045.1. Lineage (NCBI taxonomy): Eukaryota > Metazoa > Chordata > Mammalia > Rodentia > Cricetidae > Sigmodon > Sigmodon hispidus. Next base: position 398 of record PVIH01022116.1, on the reverse strand, counting down.
GCCCTATTTCTTTTTTTTTTCTTTGTTTCTTTATTTATTGTTATTTGAAAATCAATATCAAATATTATATAAAAAGCAAAACATTCAGAATAGATATCAAAAACCCATACAGTAATAAAACCTCTCTTTTCTCTAAAATACATGAAATATAAAAAATAAAATCTAAAGCTTTTTTTTTCTTCTTTATTTTGTATTTATCAAAAAAAAAAACAGTAAAAAGAATTTAAAATGCGGAAGAGTTAACAATAACTATACAGAGGATAAGAATCATAAGCATGGCTTATCAAGGATAGAAATACAAATAAGATTGCTACACATATATTTTCTTTGTGTTCAGCTTTCCCTGTATATCCTTATTCAAGGTCTCTTCCCCCTCCCAACACATCTGGTCATTTTTC
>PVIH01022115.1:0-16831 GCA_004025045.1 Sigmodon hispidus | reverse complement strand
ACAGTCACACTCCAAAGGCATTAGCTCAACTATATTCATAGCAGCATTATTTGTAATAGCAAGAACCTAGAAACAACCTAGATGCCCCTCAACTGAAGAATGTATTAACAAACTGTGGTACATCTACACAATGGAATACTACTCAGCAGTAAGAAAAAATGATATCCTAAAATTCACAGGCAAATGGATGGATTTGGAGAATATCCTCCTGAGCGAGGTATCACAAACCCAGAAAGATAAGCAGGGGATGTACTCACTCATTAGTGGTCTCTAAACAAACAAACAAACAAGAAAAAAGCAAAGCATGCCCAAGCTGCAAACCACAACCATTAAACAGCTTGGGATCAGAAACACCCTGGACTGACTCTTTGGATTCCACTCCCCCTAGAGGAACACCTGACTCACTCTTGAGGGATGGGGGAGAAAACTGGATCTGCCAGGAGTGGAGACTGAACTAAGCAATATTGGAACAGTGGGACCATGGGACTGTCTGCTGCCTGTCCAGGGAGGGGATGGGGAGTTGTGGAGAAGAAAGAATAACCTGATGGGAGAAGGGACCTTGAATAAGGATATACAAGGATAGAAAGTGTGACTTCTTTGTTCATAACAATAAAAAAAAGTAGTGGCTACCTGTCACGAAGTCACTATAATCAACAAGCTGCTCCCCATTTTTCTGTTGTATTGGAGGAGGGTGTGCTCCACATCGTTTTTTATCACTACCCAATCTCCACACATAATTCCTGTGTGGGTTCATCCAATTGCCAGGTCTTAATATCAGGTGATTGTACTAAGGCAGCAAAGGACGCTGGGAAGAGTGGACATTGGGTCTTTTGTTTGTTTTTGTCATTTAATTCATATGTAGAAGACAGTATTTACTTGAAAGAGAATTGTGAGCAACAGCAATTGGCAGGTGGAGAGAACTAACAGGCCATGCCTCATGAGCCTTCTCTCCAGGACATGGAACTTTTTGAACTGCAGGTAGATGAGGAAGTGAAGCTCCTTTAGATCCTCAGTGTCTGCAGCAAAATATCTGTGTTGTTTCTGGGGTGCCAGATACTTCAGCAGTGGCTCAGATGTCTCCAGAACCCTTCTGTTTCTCCTGCCATCCAGGAAGCTGGAGCTTAGGCTCTTGGCCAGTCAGCTATGGACCATAAGAATACATTCTTCTGATGGTAGAAATAGCAGTTACCTACCTCTCTCCACACCTGACTTTAAACTCCATATGTAGTTATGAATAAAATATACTTCCTATTTATTCCCTACAGTGCTGTTCATTGTATTATAGAATGTTAACTGGCTTTTTGTCACTATAACAAAATGCTTGAGGTAATTTACTTATAAAGAGAAAATGTTTGCTTTGGCTCACAGTTTTGAAGGTTCCAGTTCATGATTGATAGGCTTCATTGCTTTGGGTTTCTGGTGGGGGTATTTGACAATAATGGCAGGGAGTATTTAGTAAACTGCTTACATCATGACCAGGAAGCAAAAGAGATACCATTGTAAGAAGGTTCTACAACCACTTTCTAGGATCTGAAGATCTTACTATGTTTACCTCCTAAAGATCCCACTACTTCCTACTAGCTTTGAGGATCAAACCATCAACACAGAGACCCTTAGGAGACACTTATCCAAACCATAATAGGGAGTAAGAAACAAATCCAAGCAACACAAGTAGAGTACTATGCTGATGATAATTTGTGGCAGGAAGTCTTCCTGGAGGAGGAGACATTGAAGCTGAGCCTAAATGTAGGAGATTACTTATCAAGCAGAAGAGAAATAAAGTTATGGAAGTCGTTGGTGGTGTTCATCTAAATACCACCAGCTCTCTCTCTACTGGGCTAGAAAAAGATTGTATTCCCAAGCTCCCCAGAGAGCTTTGGCTAGTGAAATTTGAGCTAGGTAGAAAGCTGAAGAAATAGTGCGTTTTTGACATCCTCTTTCTTTTGCTATGGTATTCATGGACGCTAATGCAGGGATGAAGCCTCTATTAGCTTGAATTATAAACTTTCCACAACAAGCAGGTATTTCTTTTGCCCCTACTTCCCAGTGACAGTGATGATCATGTGGATGAAATTTATGAGACATTTGTTTCTGTAGCAGTACTTTGTCACACTGACTAATTCATGGAGGCATCATCAAAGACAGGGAAAATAGTACCAAAAAATAATGTCTGCAGGTAAGAAATAGATTCTTGTCAATCAATAGCTTAGGGCAACTATTGAATAAATCACTGCACTGGAAAATGGACAGCAGAAAATGAGTAGTGGTGTCCACCTGCTTTATAGGAGGCTTCAGCTGTGTTCTATGAGCATTGAGGATGCATTGGACTTTCATTTAAGAAAAATCACCCCAGCTGCAGTATTGAGAATAGAAGGCCCAAAGGAAGCTGTTTAATTAGATGAAACTAGTGGGTTTATGTTCTGGTACATTGTGAATATTTGTTCCTCCTACTGATTTAATAAAAAGCTGATTGGCCGGAAGACAGACAGGAAGTGTGGGCAGGGCTACCAGACTAAGGAAACTCTGGGAACAGGAAGAGCAGAGCAGAGGTACCAGCAGTGACACCAGCAGAGACATCAGCAGAGACACCAGGAGAGATGCCAGCAAACGCAGAGGAAAAAAGACAACCATGCTGCTCTGAGAAAAGGTACCAAGCCACATTGGCTAAACAGATTAATAGAAATAGATTAAGATGAAAGGGCTAGCTAGCAATATGTCTGAGCCATAGGTCAATCAGCATTAAAATTAATGTTTTTAAAAAGCTGCATACATGAAAAATTTTTTTTAATAAAGCTGTTTTAATAGGTGAACGTAAAAAGAACAGCTGAAGTCACAGAGTGGAGAAGAGTAGAGCCTTGGTGGGAAATCAATAAGGGAAGGCCTATCAGACCTAGTGAGCAACTGTAGGTAAAGATGAAGGAGAAGAGCCAAGAGTCCCAGCCCAGAGGTCACATTCCTTCCATCCACATTTCCCTCCCTTAGCTTGTTTGCATTTGACAGATGATTTTGTATTGGCTAGCTCTGGCTTAGATTGAGCAAATATCTTATTCCTAAAGGAAGAAATCCAGTGTCAGACAGAGACAGGAAGATTCTCTTTAAAGTCATACTGCTGGAGCTGAAGTCTCCTAGATCAGAGTTGGTGTCCTGTCTCTAAACCACCTTGCCCTGACTCACATAACCTTTAGGAAAGAAAGAAGGATTTTTGGTGGAAGAATGTGAGACTAAGGCAAAACTGGGTTGTGGAAGGTGGAGCTGATGCTTTTTTGGCCCGAGTTTTCCAGCTGATTTATCTAGGAGTGTTCAGGCATATGCTGTACATATAAAAGCAATATGCTTAAAGACAGCCCCATATACCAAAGTATGGATTTATAAGACACAAATGAATAATTTTCATCCCATTGCAAAGTCTCCTTCCTCTTCTTATTCTATCAAGGTATTCTTCACAGGATACTTTAGAGGAACAATTGTGATCTCCCATGATGCTTTTAGAAGTGCAATTTATTGCACAGATTTTATTAATGTTTTCATGCTTGGTAAAGCAGGTACTGGTGGCTCTATGCCAGTGTGATATGTCATTAATCTGGTATTTCCGATTGCTTTCATCGTGGTTTTGAATAGAGACATAGGAAATAGAATCAACTGTGTGTTTAAAAATGTTCTAATGTCTACAAGTCATACATATGGAAAAAAAGAAAAAACAAAACTGTAAAACTTTAAGAACTTGCAGAGAAAGCAGCTGGGATCTGGGCAGCTCTTTCCTCTCTTGGTTCATTTTGCTCTTCTAAGTGGGAAGATGGGTGAGTCACATGTGCAGGAAGCCCTTGAACTAGGGTGGGACTATGTCTTAATGAGCCTATTATAGGTAGCATTGGATCTAGGACACTTGACTTATCAACATAACAGATCAACCCAGCCAACATGCACTTATGCCAGTCTACAGTTGATTGACATCACCTGGTGCAAAGTCTGCTTTGTAAGGAAGCATTGGATGTCACATGTACTTTATTGAACATTGAATTGAGGTGAAGAGAAGGATATCTGTGCTCTTTTACACCATCCAAAAATAAAAACACCACAATAAACCATCATAACCTTGAGGTCTTACATGTTTATTTTCTTTTTCATTTTGATGGCTTCTAATTTTATTTTTAAGCTGCTAAAGCCTTTTCTAAATGTAGTATTGCACAGAAACTCTATAAACAGGGGCTTTCATTTGGATTTTGTGGGCTCTGATAATGAAAAATTACCCACTATATTGTTTAGAATACTTATATATTTAGTATGCAACACACACAGCATGCATATGCACACACACAGTATAAATACAGCACTTTATATAATTACTCATTTAATTGTTGTAACCTCATGGATCATGTTCTTGTGTGTAGTTACAGGTGAAAAGAATCAGCCTCAGGCTGAGTAACTCCTTGAAGGTCAAAAGGCTAGAATATAGTGAATAAGCACCTAGAAGTTTTACTCATATTGATAACAGTCCTGGTCTAAAAGTTGAATAGGCTCTTCCAAGATGGCAGAGTTGAGTGATGTACAGTCCATACCTAAACTACTAGCTACTTATATTAATATGTTTACGTAAGGCTTAAGTCCATTTGCAAAGGAGCTTTCATTTCATCACTAGCCACAGAGAGATCACTCCTAGGAAGAGTTGACACCTGAGGTAACAGTCACTGTCCAGAAGAAATCATAAGGACAGAGAGGTAATTTTAACTTTTAACTGAGGCTTAACATGGGTGCTGCATTGTCAAGTGTGTTGATGTGTCATAGGTGACCAACAAAACAGGCAATGGCTGCACTGAAGCTAGCTCTGTAACAGACAATTATCACTTTTAAACCTTAGATGACCTTGGAAGGAATGACAATGGCAGGCAGCATTGGCCACTTGCTGCATACTTGCTTCCATGCTCAGGCCCCTATAATCAACATCTTAGTATACCACCACCCCTTGTCTTAGACAGAGACAACAGTGGTGATTTTAAGGATGTAGATGCTACAATATCTTTGTGAAGCACTTGCAGACAAAGAGGCCCACGTGCCATCTGGGGCCACCTAGAAAGAATGGTTATTCTTTGAGGGCAGCATTGGAGGGTAGCATTGAGACAGAAATGGCTGTGTCTGCATGGCTGATATCCTATGCTAGTTTAACAAAATGGATGATGCTGGGCAAATATCACTTTTTGACCCAGGTGGTTTTCTGGGTCAATTTGCTGGAGATATAGGGGTTAGTACCAGTGATGACAATGGGTAGAGTTTCTCCTGTGCCACACTGGCTGATGCTGCCTACACATCTTCCTATAAATTCTACCCTTGCCTTTGTGTGGTATGGCTCAGAGTCAGAGTGGGAACTCAAGCCTGGCCACTGCGGCCTTTTGCAAATCTTTTTGCTCTGCTTTGCAAAGAGCCTCTGCATATTCTTCTTTGAGCTGCTTTGTGGGTCTGATGGGCAGGGGATGTCAGACTCTATTGTCAAGGAGTGTCAGTACAAAGGTAGGCATGAGAATATGAGGTATTTGGATGCCAAGCTTAAGACTGAAGGAAATCTTATTCCTCGACCTTGTCAAATCTTACCTCCCTGCATCTCCACAGCTACCTTTTTCTACCTCAAAAGCCTCCAAATGTCAATGAATTCCAAACTTCAATCTGCAACAAGATCATTTTAAGCAGTACTTGTAAAAGCATAGATGTTGGTGGTTGGGGATGATGTGTGGCATCATCCCTAGCGAAGGGGCTATTTGCAGTTAAGAGCTGCTAGGAGAAAGGGACACAGTTTTCCTCAGGGGAATAGCCACTGATAAGAGTCCCATAATCTAGTAAGTAACTGCACACTTGTGTCCTTGCAAGTAACTGTAGTTCAACTTGGTGAGTTATAAAAAAAGAAACACACGGGAGTAGGAAGAGGCTGCATGCTGAGAGGAAGGGGGGACAGAAGAGGGGAATGGGGGCCCGTGAACAAAATTCATTATATATGTGTATGTAATTCTCAAAGAAATAATAAAAGATACTTTAAAAAACCATAGAGGCTAGGCTTTTGTATTAGTCAGGGTTCTCTAGAGAAATAAAACTTACAGAATAAATCTCCACCTATCTGTCTGTCTATCTATCTATCTATCCATCCATCCATCTATCCATCTATCATCTATCTATCTTTCTACCTATCAATCTTCTATTTATCTATTCTTCCTATTAATGTATCTATCTAATTTACCTACCTATCTACCCTATCATATCTATCCATCCATCCATCTATCTATCTATCTATCTGATCTGTCTATCTAATCTAATCTATTTATTCTTCCTATCTATCTGATCTGTCTATCTATCTATCTAACTTACCTACCTACCTATCATATCCATCTAATCTAATGTCTATCCAATCTAATCTCATCTAATCTATCTATCTATTCATTCATCTATCATCTATCTAATCTGCCTACTTACATATCAACCTGTCTGATTGCCTGCTTATCCATCCATCCATCCATTCATCCACCCATCCATCCATCCACCCATCCATCCATCTGTAGGTCCGTTGGTCTAGCTATGGGATTTATTAGAATGACTTACAGGGTGCAGCTGTAAATTGATCGTCTAAGAATGTAGTAGTTGCTCAGTTCACAGGGCTGGATGTCTCAGCTGGTCTTCAGTATATGCTGGATGCCCAAAGAGGTAGGCTCTAATGCCAGTGAATAAATGGACTTGCTAGCAAGGTGAGGGCAAATAGGTAAAGAGAAAAAACATTCTTTTTCCAACTCCTTATATAGACTTGCAACAAAAGGTATGGCCCAAATAAAACATGTGTCTTCCTGCCACAGATCTGAATTAAAGGTGTGTGTCTTCACACCTCAAAGATCCAGATTAGAAGTAGACCTACCTACTTCAAATTAAGCAGCAACCTGTCACAGGTGTGTGATTATCTGGGTCCAAGCTGGGCTATGGGTCTGAACCTTGGGCTAGGCCAGGCAGCAGATAGGAGAAATTCATTTGGCCTATGGGACTAGGCTGGGCCAGAAATTTCTTAGAACACAAGTATGTTCCACCTAATGTTTACCCTAGGACCCAGGCTAAAGGGTAAAAGTGTCCCCCATGACCTTATGGTAGTATATAGTTGGAGCCCAAGAGCCTAAGGTTCACCATCCCTGTAGTCAGACGTTTTTCTATCTTGACTGACTACTTCCCAATAACAAAGGCTAAATATTACTTATATGCTCGGCTAATATCTCAGGCTTGTTACTAGCTAATTCTTACACTTAAATTAATTCACATTTCTTATCTATGCTTTGTCACATGACTCATGGATTGTTACCTCATTTTCTACATGTTCTGCTTCCTTGGTGGCTGGCTGGCATCTTCCCTGACTCTGACCTTCATCCCAGTATCCTCAGTTTTATTGTCCCCCCTAACTTTATCTTACCTTGTTATAGGCCAATAATCTTCTTTATTAACCAATGAGAGTAATGCATATTTTTCAGCTTACAATGTAAGATGAATTATCTCACAGCACATCCCTGAGCATATTCTAGCTCTCCCCTGACTCATCATTAGCCTCATCTATTGTTCAGTAGAAGACTTTGATCTGAGGCCAGCTCTGATGAGTTGAGAGAAACAGCCTTTTCCCAGGGAGGCACCATGAGAGAAGGACAAATTCAGGAAGATGGAGTATCAGAGTAGCTACCTGCATCACTCCGCATGACGTGACATGAATGGCAAACCTGAGGTTTGAAGCCAGAGCTGGTCTATATTGTCTAGGTATGACCAAGGTCTGGATGATGATGAGGGGTTTCTCAAAACAATAACACGTTTCCTGAGGATCCTTAGAGGGTCACGGGGAGGAGAAGCGACAGTGTGATCTTGGCATACAAATTCATCTGCAGCTGAAACTTGACTTTGTCTAGCTGGACTCTCTAATAATGGAAACTGAGGGCTTCTATGAGCCTCAGATTCTCTCATAGATGAACGGAGATGTGAATATGTAGCTCACTACATTATTGTAAGAATTAGCCGTAGTCTAGGTCAAGTGGTCTAAGACAGTGCCCTGGCAAGGAAAACCAATAGGAGCTTGAAAGAGTGACAGAGAGGCCAAGTCAACAGAGGATGAGGCTGAAGTACTATGCTGTCCACTCTTCTCACGGCCAACTTTAAAGACACCCACCTGCTCCAGGCTGTATCATACTGTTCTTTGGCAGCTGGATTGGGTGAAGAAGGAACCCAGGATGACTGACCAAGTGTTTTCTCAAGCCCTGTCCAGATACTATTCCACTATTCCTTCAGGTCTGGTCAGGAGCCTGTCACTTCCTATGAGTTTGGTGAGCACTACATAAATTTTATTTGTACCCAGCATTGCTACCTCAGTTCTCTCCCTGGAAATATAGACTTGGGCATCTTTTAGTTGTATCTAATAAAACTTGAGTGAATTTATTTTTCCCTTTGGATGCTTTGCTCTAAAGACTATCCTCTCTCCTGTCACCTCTTGTCAATGGAACTGTGAGCCATTATGATTATGGTCGAGATGTACCAGGGCTGTTCATCAATAAGTACTCCTTGCTCTGTGTCCTGTTCTTTTCATCCAGCCAACTTGATGACCCTACCCAGTCAGTGCTCATCTCCTCCTGAATTGTGAACCCCACTTAAAGGAACAGCTTGCAACTAGCTGCACCAGCTCAGGTAACCTCACTGAATCCTGCTGCAGGTCAGTCACAGCTGTGCATTTTTGGGTTTGCCTTTCCAGCATCTATCTCTCCTTCTTCTTTTTCTTGCAGAGTCATTTGTAGGTCATCACTAGAGCTTTACTCCCTGTACTCTCAAAATATAATCTACAGATAGGACTGATTGTATCCATGGCTTTAGAGGCTAGGAACCTGGTTCAGGCTAGTGAGAGAGAAGCTGACTTTGATCACACACACTGATTTAAGTTAGAAGATGATATACTTAGTTTAGGAATTGTGTGTGTGTGTGTGTGTGTGTGTGTGTGTATTTATTAGAATGTTTACCAAACAGAAGACTAAGGTTGTGAACTTAGTAACAGGATTGTTAACCTTATCACCATAAGGTTAAACTTGTTTGGGAACAGAACAAATATATTATACAGAAGCAAAGTGAGGAAGCTGAGACCAGGTTTGAGAGACAAGGCTTGGATCTTGGTTGACCATCCTGTACTAGGGATATGAGTTCCCTGCTTGTTTTTGCTCCCTTAGAATAGTTCTGGGATTGTTAATTTCTTATAACCTTATAGATGTAGTTAACGTCTTCATACTTGTGATAGTTTGAATAAAAATGGTTTCCATAGGTTTTTAGGGAGTGGTGTTAGTTAAAAGTATTAGAATATGTGGTCTTGTTGGAATGAGTGTGGCCTTATTGGAGGATGTGTCATCAGGTGTGGGCTTTGAGCTTTCAGAAGCTCAAGTAAGGTCCAGTGATTCATTCTTTCTTCCTGCTGCCTACAGATTCAGATGGGATGTAGAACTCTCTGTTTCTTCTCTAGCACCATATCTGTCTGTGAACCACCGTGCTTCTCACTATGATGATAATAGTCTAAACCTCTGAACCTGTAAGCCATCCAATTAAATGTCTTTGTTTATAAAAGTTACTGTGGCCATGCTGTCTCAAACAGCAATAGAAACCCTAATTAAGACAAGACTGAAAATTTTCGTCTAGTGTATTTTGTAGTGGATTGGTGGACAGATATTTTTAAATTTGCTTTATAATATTTTTTTGTCCTTTGACTGTGATAGTTTTACTGGGTATAGTAGTCTAAGTTGGCATCTGTGGTCTTTTAGAAATTATAGAACATCTGTTCATCCCCTTTTGGCCTTCAGAGTCTCCATTGAAAAGTCACATGTTATTCTATTGGGTCTGCTTTTATATGTAATTTGGGCTTTCTCCTTGAAAACTTTAATCTCTTCTTTGTTCAGTATATTTAGTATTTTGGTTATTATGAGTACCAGGGAGTTTCTTTTCTGGTCCTATATATTTGGTATTTCAAATGGTTCTTACACATTGACAAACACCTCTTTTTTTTTTTTAGATTTTAGAACTTTTTATTCTAACAGTTTGTTCGAGAATATAGACTATATCTTTGACATTTTCTTTCTTCCTCTAAACCTTTTATGTATAGGTTTGATCTTTTCAGACTCAAGCTTCCTGGATGTTTTGTGCCTGGATTGGTTTTAGATTTAATAATTTCTTTGACTGAGCTGTTAGTTTGTTCTACCATGTTGTCAAGACATGAAATTCCTTCTTCTAGTCAGGCTTAATTCTGAAATTTTTGTTGGATTTCTGATTTTTTTTTTAAAAAAATATTGTTTGGCTTTTTAAAATAATTCTATTTCCTTGATAAGTTCTATTTTAATATCTTGAACTGTTTTTTTTTATCATGTCATGTAATTGTTGTGGGGTATCCAGCAAAGAAGATGACCTAGAGATGGGCATAAACCATTAGAAAGTCTTTATTAGCCAGCTGGCGACTATACTGGTGTTTGCCTTGAGTCATTGTCACAGTGAGCTTTTAAACACAAAAATTACATTTTGAGCTAACATGTTTCAGTTAACAACAACAATTAACCAGAAGTAGAACTATAGAAACAAACAAAAAAGCAAACAAAAACAAACACAACACAACAAAACAAAACCAATGTTAGTACATTTACAGACCTCAGAACATAGACTCTGATGGATTAAGCCTGTTTCAGTTTTGGCAGGTAATGTGGTCCCATGCTGAGTTTTATGGCTTCAATGATACTCCCATCATGGAGACCTAGTAGGTCCATTTAGGTACCTACTAAAATCTGGGTTTCTGTTACATTTTTATGCTATTCATTAAGACATTTATTCATATCCTCTTTAAGGTCCTTGAACAGATTCATAATTGCTATTTCTAAGTCCTTCTCTTGTGCTTCAGCTAAACTGCTTTTTTCAGCATCTGTAACAATAGAACTTCTGGCTTCTGGAAAAGGCATACTGTCTTGGCTATTCATGTTTGTGTTTTTGTGATGGGATTTGGTGTTGTGACATTTGTCGTGTTCTTTGGTGGAAATATCTGTTTTTCACCTTTGTTGAGTGAGCATTTGGTCCTTTGGTTTTTGTTACCCCAATCTGACAGGTTGTGGATGGATAAAATGATGTTTGTTTATCAGTCTTGAGGCCATTCTGGGCTTTAGGATTAAGATTTCCAGTGGTCCCAATTTTGAGGGACTGGCTGGATCTGTGTTCAGACTTCAAGCAGTCCTAGATTGCCACAGTGAATGGAATAGTTAGATAGTCTAGCAGGCAGGGATGGAACTGGTTCTGGAGGTTTTTTTAGTTGAACTAGTGACCTAGATTCAAGAAAAGCAGAAGAGGTAGAACTTGGGGTACACTGGGTATATTCTTGGATGGCAGTATGTCATCCATGGGAATTGGAGATGGGCTGGGAAAAAGGGTTAAGGCATGTAGCTATTGCTACTATGGGTACTCTAGAGAAATAAGGATGGCAGAGAGAAAAGAGAACATGGGTAGCCTACCTGGGTCACTGCCAAGTGTTGTGGCATGGAATTCCTGGTACAAAGAGGTTCTGTGCTCGGTAGAAGTCATAAAGAAATGGAAATTGGCTGAGGAGGCTAGTAGGGAATAACTACTGAGGAGAAATGGCTGAGGAGGCTAGTAGGGAATAACTACTGAGGAGAAATGGCTGAGGAGGCTAGTAGGGAATAATTAGGAACTGCTGGGTCTCCACTAGGAGACTAGTTCCCCAAAAAGTAGAATGGGCTACATGTATCATGCATTTTTAAAATGTAGGTATAGGGGCTGGAGAGATGGCTCAGCGGTTAAGAGCACCGTCTGCTCTTCCAAAGGACCCGGGTTCGATTCCCAGCACCCACATGGCAGCTAACAACTGTCTGTAGTTCCAGTTCCAGGCAAACACCAAGGCAAATAAATTAATAAATAAATAAAGTTTTAAAAAAAAAAAAAAAAAAAAAAAAAAAATAAAATGTAGGTATAATTTACTATCAAATTTTGATTATAAGTTTTTATTTGTAAGGAAATTTTTATTGTTGCTTCTGTATAATTTCTTGAGGATCTACTTAAATAGCTTTTATTCTCTCAATTTAATTTGGCAAGTAATATTTGCCTAAAAATTTGACCATTTCCTCTAGATTTTTTAGTTCTTTGGAGTATAAAATTTCAAAATATTCTTTAGTGATTCACAAGTTGTTATTGTTGTCTTTACATTTATAATTTGGTTAACTAGTGCTTTCTTTCTTTTTTTGATTGATTTGCCTAGAATCTTATTATTCCTATATAATAACTGACTTTTGTTTAACTAATTCTATATATTTTTGTGCATGAATATATATTGTGTATATGCATGTGTGTGTGTGTGAACATGGAAGTCAAGGTCAACTTTGGGTATCATTCCTTTAGCACTTTAGCATTGTTTCTTAAGAGAGGGATGCCAATGGCTTGGGTTTAACTGATTAAGCTAGGCTGGATGACCAGCAGAACCCTTCAATCCACCTATATACCTTCGTAGTACTGGGATTTAAATATTACATCACCCATCCAGATTTCTTTTTCTTTTTTTTTTTTTTAATGTTCAGTTTCCTTTAATGACCCCCATCTCCCTTGAAGGGTAGGTGCAGGCAGCTAGGCGATGCATGTGAAGATCTTGCCTTGATTGACGACTTTGCCCACATGCTGGAAGGCCCCCTCCCAGGAAAAGTACTCTCGAACCAAGGTCTGGGTTTCCTCGCTACCAGGATCCAGTTTCCGCCATGTGTATGACTCGTAGTCCACCTGCCAATCTGGACTCAGCAGAAGGCAAGCTCTTGGCCTCGGAAGACTCAAACACCAGAAATGGAGCTGCTGTTGCTGGTTCCAAAGAGGATGACACTGGCAAAGGCATTCTTCCTCAGTTTGTCCAATCGCTGAAACATTCCAGTGATGAGGTTGCAGCTCATAAAGGTCTGGGTGAGCTCTTCAGGGGAGCAGTACTCAGCATACCACAGAGACCAGCCATCCTTGCCAAAGTGCTCCCCAAAATATGGCAGCATCATGGAGAGGGAGTCCTCACTGGAGTACTTTCGCTTAAACTCATACAACACAAAGGTACTCTTGGGCAAATGAGCGAAGGGGTCCTTGGCCTTAGGCTCAGCAGCCAGTGCCTGCTCACACTCATCCATCTCCTCCTCAGGAGTTGGGGCAGCTGCCTTTTTTTCTTCTTTCCTCTCAGCCTGGGGCTTCTGTTTCTCTTCTCGTGAGCCCTTTTCTTTCCTTGGAGTGTCTTTTTTAGGCTGGCTCTCTGCAAACTTCTTAGCATCCAATTGGGCCATCTTCACACACAGCTTCACCTCCCCAAAGACTGCCTTGAACTGGGGATGATTAATGCAGGTGAGGAACCATCGGTTGGTATTTGGCGAAAAGAAGGTTCTAAGACCTGTTTGTAGAGCCAGAGAAGAGTGCAGACAGCTGTGATATCAGCCAGTGTCACTCGCTCACCCACCAAAAAAGTCCTTGTCTTCAAATGAGTGTCCAGCAGCCCCAGGATTCGCCTTACTTCCTCTTTTGCATTTTCAGCAGCCTGTTTGTTATGGTGCATGATGCCCAAGGTGGGGAACACCCAGGTGCTGGCTGGAGGGATGATGTCACTGTCGGCGAAGCTCACCCACTGCAACACCTGAGCTGCTGCCTCTGGAGTACTTCCCCGCAGGTCCTCGTTGCTTACATAATAGGCGATGGCATTGCTCTCAAACACACAGAATCCATCATCACCCTCAAATGCTGGAACCTTGCCAGCAGGAAATTTTCTGAGAAATTCAGGGGTGCGGTTGGTTTGGCCAAAGTGGAAGTGGGGTGGTGCGGAGAGCACGCGGACCTGAGCCCCAATGAGAGCCTTGAAGGCTCTCCAGTTTTCAGGATATGTGTACAGAGTCCCAGCCGCCATGGTGATTCCGCAGAGAAAAGTCCCATCCAGATTTCTTACATGGGTTCTAAGGATTGGAACCATGTTCCCCCACTTTGGATGGTAAGCAGTTTGCATGCTAAGCTATATCCTCAGTCCTGGGTTGACATTTTAGTTTCCATATTATTAATTTCCTCCAACAATTACTATTTTTTCTGCCTACTGCACTGGAATTGGTTTGTTCCTGTATTTCTTCTGTCTTAAGTGTATCATTAGGTTATTTGAGATTGTTCTGCTTTTGTAATGCAAACACTTCTAGACATAAGTGTTCTTCTTAGACCTGCTTTATCTGGATCTCAGAAGTTCTGGGAAGTTGTTCTTTGTCTTTATTTGATTATAGTTTCTTTTAATTGCCTTGTTAATTTTTTTCAGTGACTTGTTTGTCATTTGAGAGTGTATTGTCCAACCTCCAAATATTTGTGTAATTTTTATAATTCTCATACTATTGATGTCAAGTTTTATTCCAATAAAATCCAATAAGATAAAATAAGCTACTAGTAATTTTTTTTTTGCTTACTCAAACTAGTTTTGTGACCCAGAATGTTATCTGTTTAGAGATGATTCACAGACTGTTGGAGATAAGTTACTCCTTCTTTCTACTGGGTGTGATATTCTATAGATATTGTTAGGTTCATTGGATCTATGGTTTAGTTTAACTCTGAGGTTTCAGTTTAAATGCTCTTCTGAAGATGAGAATGAGGTATTGAAGCACTTGCAATATTGAATCAGGACCTTTCAGATCTTTTATATCTATTTGTTTTGACAAAACTAGGATCTCCAACATTTGACATATATATATGCCAAATATATAATATATATTTAAATTATTATATCTTCTTCATAGATTTTCCCCCTTATTAGTGTGAAGTGGATTATTTATATTTTATGACTAATTTTTATTTAAATTCTTATTTTTTCAGATATCAAAAGTATCTATACTGGCTTGTTTGGGGCTTCCACTCAATGACTGATTGACTTTCAAATTTTGACTCAGGATGTGAGTATCTTTACAGACTTGCAGATTAAAAGATTTAAAGATTGTTTTAAATACAATATAGTCATTTGTGAGTTGAGGCCATTTGCAATTATAGTAATTATTGAGAGATGCTTACTAATTCCTTTGAGTTATTTATATTTTTAGGTTACATACTCTCTTTTTCCTTTATTAGTTCTAGGAATTTGCTGATTTACTGTGTTGCACATAGTGGATTCCTTACTAGCTGTTCTGTATTAATCTATTTCTTTATTATATGTATTTTTCCTATGCTCCTGTGGTTGAGATTGCTTTTCTTCTGCTGCCGTATACAGTATTCCAAGTATCTTCTGCATCGATAATTTGTTAATGAATTGCCTTCATTTGTAATTTTGTCTTGAAATATGCTTATTTGATAACCAATTGAAAAAGACATCTTTGTTGATTATAGCAGTTTGGTTGGAAATTATTTAGTTTCAGTTCTTTAAATATATTATTCTATGCTTTACTGGCTTTTAGAGTTGCTGATGTAAGATCTGTTGTTATTCTGATTTGCTTGCCTTTGTAATTGAGTTGAAATACTTTTCATTACAGCTTTTGTAGTGTGTGTGTGTGTGTGTGTGTGTGTGTGTGTGTGTGTGTGTGTGTACTAGTGTGTTATGGGAGCCAGAAACAACAGCTTTAGTTGTTTCTCAGGAGCTATACACTTTGTTTTTTGAGACAGTATCTCCTCTCATTGGTCTGGAGCTTTTTGGTTCCATCAGGTTGGCTGGCCAGTGGTCTCATGAGATAGACCTGTTTCTGTTCTCCCAAGGCTGAGGGTGACATAGTTCAAGCTATATTTGTCTGTCTTAGCTTTTTTTGGGGGGTTATAATCTAATTACCCCAACTATTTTAAATCCTGTCAATATACATTTCTGAAGTAGTTTTTTTCTTTAGAATAGGGCCTATATGTTTTTATTTTGAATTTTTCCTCTTCAGGTCACCTGGAAGCAACTTTTAGTCCACATTTCTACCTGAAATAATCTCTCTCTCTCTCTCTCTCTCTCTCTCTCTCTCTCTCTCTCTCTCTCTCTCTCTCACCTTTGTCTTGAAGTAGCTGATGTGAGGAAATCATCATAAAATATTCTCAGTGGGTAAGCAGACTATGTATCTATAATGATGCTGGACACTGGAGGTATGATGATAGTTGAACTTGGTGGTACTGAGCCTCTTAGAGCAGTGGTTGCAATGTCTTTGGAGGATTAGACACATTCATAGGGGTCACATACCTGATATCTTGCAATCAAATATTTACATTATGATTCACGAGAGTAGCAACAACATAACTTTATTGTTGAGAGTCACCACAACACGGGGAGCTGTATTAAAGGGTCACAGCATTAGGAAGTTTGAGAACCATTACCACTGACTTAGGGCCTTATTTGTTGAGTAGTCATAACTTTAACCATACCTACATCCCAAAGAAAATCTCTACTACTCTTATGAATCATAAGAGAGGGACTCAAGCTAACAATAGATAAGGATGTTCAGACAGCCTGTGAAGTTCTAGCTGGTGAAGAACTGATCCTGGTACCAGCCACTTGAGTGTGAACTTCGAAGCAGGTTTTTTTCCACCCAAGGTTTGAGAAGATGGTGACTTCAGCCCTACATCACATCTTGAGGACAATCTTAAGAGATATCTTTAACCAGAATCATGAGCTCATACACTTCTGAATTTCCAACTAATGGAATTTTTGAGGTAGTACATCTTCTATGTTTTAGAATTGGTTAAGTTGGGGCTGGAGTGATGGCTCAGCGGTTAAGAGCACCGTCTGCTCTTCCAGAGGACCCGGGTTCGATTCCCAGCACCCACATGGCAGCTAACAACTGTCTGTAGTTCCAGTTCCAGGCAAACACCAAGGCAAATA
>PVIH01022114.1:0-11138 GCA_004025045.1 Sigmodon hispidus | reverse complement strand
CTCAGTATCATCTAGGCATTTAGTCAAATCTTTCTTGTAGAGTTGATCAAAGCAGGGCACATGTAAAAGCACACTTAACAATGATACTGTGTACTGATTCATCTTCAATTAGATGGTATATTAATGTCGAAGAGAAATGATGCTTGGTTCTTAACTGTTTGGTTCCAAAGTCAGCTAGATGCCAGCAAGAACTATTATACTATTTTTATTACTGTAGCACTTAGCAGGAAGCCCAGGAATCCTGTAATATCCAGGGTTCTCTAAGGTCAGAGAGCTTATGTAATGACTATCTCTCTCTCATATATATATATATATATATACACACATTTATATGGGAATTTATTTTAGAATTACTTATAGGCTGCAGTCCAAAATGGCTAGCTGTGAATGTAAAGTCCAAGAATCTAGTAGTTGCTCGGTTCTGTGAGACCGGATATCTCATTGAGTCTTCTGTATATGTTGGAATCTCAAAGAAGGCAGCTTCAATGCCAGCAAAGAAATGGATGTGCTGAGTAGGTGAGGACAAGAAGGTAAAGAATGAAATCTTCCTTTTTCCATTGTCCTTATATAGGCTTCTAGAAGAGGGAGTGGATCGTCCTGTCTCAAAATCCAGATCAAAAGTCTGTGTCTCCCAAGCCTCAAGATTCGTATCAATGGCATATTGTCTTCCAGTCTGAAAATCTGAATTATAGGTGTGCCTTCCATTTCTGGACTGTAGTTCATTCCAGATACAGCCAAACTCACAACTAAGAATAGCAACCATATCCAGATCAGTGTTCTTGGTGGTGAACCTATAAGCTGAACCTGGTCAGGATCCTCCAAGGCCTTCTGTCCTATAGTCTAGTCAGATGAAGTCATTGTAACAACATAATAGTACTAAATAAATCCCTCTGAAATTATCTAGATTCCTGCCTCATCTTTCTAGAGATCAAAAGACTGAGGCCAATAAGGAGGCACTGAGCTACTTGAAGACCATAATGGATAAAGTTCAGAGTAACCTCCACCAGGGCTGGGATGAGACTGAGGTCAATCTCTGAGGCCCCTTTAAGAAGGCTTTCATATGACTACCCTTGCATGAGTCTGAGAGCCAATGTCACTTTTTATATCCTTGTTCATAAAGATTGTAGGTTAACCTATTCCTACATTAATTTCTAACCCTTACCTTGATTTTAATTCTGGCTGTAGCCCAGTCCTCTGACCTCATGATTTATACCCTAGCCTACACTCCCTTCATATACTTTGTAGCATGTTTATTGTTAATAAATTGTTTTGTCTTGTCCCCAATAGATCTTATAAGAATTTTCTGAGGTGAAATAAACAATATACAATACCTATGTTGCACAAAATCAGCTGTTAATCACATGGAGGTCTCCGGCCCAGGGCTCTGTTTCTTAGAAGAGTTCTCAGTTTGACTTGTGTCTTCAATACTGCATTTCAGAAAACCCCAGTTTCTAGGATTTAGTTGTAGGTTCAAGTTGGTTTTGAAGATGTTAGAAAAATGAAGAGGCCATCTTGAAATGAATGGATACAGAGAGATTCAATGCCTTTTATGGATGAGAATGGAACATGTGTCTCACAGTGAGTCTGTCATACTCATAGTCATACAGATTCATAGTGTAGACCTTACCAAAAAACAGGCTTCTTCCTTGGATCATAACTGTCTTAGAAACCTTTGTGTGACTATAAAGAATACTCAATAGTGGGTACTAAATAAAGGAAAGAGGTTTCTATGGATCGCCATTCTGGTGACTGGGTTGTCTGAACAGGTCAAGGGAGACTTGGCTGTGTTCCAATATGTCAGAAGGTAGAAAGATGCTGCCCATGTTCACAAGGGGAGTGTTTATGAACAGGGAAGCTGGAGTAAGGGAGAAAAAAAGGAACCAGGCTTGTGTACTCTGTCATAGACCCTTGTCTACTTTTAGTTCAACCCTGAGGCAGTAGTGATCAATGTAATAAGAGTGTAGCGTCATGGACACAGTCTCCTTCCCTAGGCATCTCTTAAAACCTCAAGTATCTAAGCATGGCCACACAGGAGACAAATCTTCAAGCTCACGAACCTAATAGTGACAAATCACATCTAAACCATGAGGACATTTCTTCTTAGAACTGAGACTTTGAGCCACTGTGGGGCAACTTTCTGTGGGGCAACAAGGCATTCTTTACTGAGGCTGTCAATCTCATATGGATCAACAGTGTGTGAATAAAATGTCAGTGGACATGGCTAACTAAGCAAGTATCTGTGGAGTAGAGTGTTGAGTGCTTGGGCGCACACCCAGGAGCATACAGTTGGGCGCATACCCAGGAGCATACAGCTGGGTCATATGGCAGATCTACCTTTAGCTTCTTGAGGATTCTCCACACTGATTTTCTTAATGACTGTTGCAGTTGGCATCCCTTAAGCAGCAATGTTTGTCTTGTTTCATTTTGGCAATTGAGTTGCATGAAAAAAGAGGAAGAGGAGTATAAAAATGAGCTAACCAAGTCTCTGCCACTCACACCCCTTTGCTTCAATTGTTTTCTTTCTGCTCTGTATTGTGCACTGCATGTCAGCTAAGAAGAGCAGTGATGTAGAAGGTAGCATTGGACTGCTTCCCCCAGACCTCTCAAGCCCAGGAGTAATGACCGTGAGAAATGTTCAAGCTGCCTGCTCATGACCTTACTTCTCCACCCCTGGGTTTGTGCAAACATCTCTAAATGTAAACAAAGGAAAAGATCATACGTGCCTTCAGAAGACACATTTTAAAAATCAGCTCAAATTTAATACATTGCCTAAATATTTGCTCAATAATCCAGCTCTATTTTGCCAAGTGGGAAAAGACAAAGATGAAAAGCCAACCGGTTGATGTTTATTTTAACCTAGCTAAACATCATCACTGTGCTTTGTCTGGAGAGTAGACAAAGCAATGTCATTTTCTACCTTCTACCACTTCCTAATTCTTGCGGGAAGCAACCACCTGGTTGTTACCATGTAGAAGGATGGTTGAATTGGCCAGGTAGGAATAAGCTTGTTGAAATAGGATGGTTGCTTAAGGACAATCCACCAATGAGAACCTTTTGACTGAGTCTAAAGTAAAATTGAATTTCCTTCTCTGTAAAACAGTTGATTCCCCTGGGAATTTTAGGTTTAGCCCACAAGCTATTTGAGAATTAAGGATGCTGACATAAGTAATTACACTTGACAGTGCACAGACACTTGGTGTGTCCATCTTCTTCCTCCTCCTTTAAAATCCCTCCTCCCTCGTTTTCCACCACTCTGTTCGAGCGGAGAACTTGGGCACAAATGGTTTGTTTGGGGAACACCCTCAGGTGCCAGGGCTGATGGGAGATGCATGAGTCAGTGAGGAGGAAGAAGCACAGGAGGCTGTCATATGAGGGAAGGCAGATGGACACCAGGGTGTCTTGATGTATGTTTACTGACTGAGAGTCACTCCAGGGTGCCATCTGCTCTCTCTCCTTTAAACAAACACACATCCACTTCTGGCCTATGCATAGAATGCAGGAAATAGAAGATAAAAGTGCTTGCTCCTCAGTTGCTGCCATGTCTGTTCACTAAACCTGTGAGTGAAGCTAGCTAAGAGCCATGAAGGTCTGACACATGGTGCCAGACTGTCTGCTACATGTGATTTAAGACAAGTTTCAACAGGAATGCCTAGTGTCCCCAGTTCCTGTGGGACCAGGGGCTATATTACCTCTTGTCTGGGTGCCTGGACCTTTCATCCTCAAAGCATCT
Source organism: Sigmodon hispidus (assembly GCA_004025045.1). NCBI lineage: Eukaryota > Metazoa > Chordata > Mammalia > Rodentia > Cricetidae > Sigmodon > Sigmodon hispidus. The sequence continues at coordinate 7,408 of PVIH01022114.1, read as the reverse complement.
TTCATAACTTGGAAGGTAACAGTAGGTCTGCAACACACCAAGGGTTCCAAAGATGCTGTGCCTCTTCCCCTTGCCATCAGCAGCTGTACAATGACAGTGTCAGGTATAGTGGTTGTGCTGGTGTGCTACTGCCCCCAGTGATTACCTTCAAACCCAGAGCCATTAGGGGAGTAGCCTCCTTTAAACATATCCCATGATATGTAATCTGCCGAGCATCTGTGTCATCTCACACCTGCTTAAATACCTCCATCAAAGTCAGAGCGACAGTTTTGTCTGACCCTTGATGCTCTTGTGTGGTTTGTGAAGCAGTGCCTACTACATCGAGTTGAATCTTATCTTCAGGGTCACAGTGGGCAGCTTCTATATGTTATCCTTCTGTGCAGCATTTGACACTTCTGCCTGCTCACACCTCTGTGTGAGCATGGTACATGTTCACAGCCTTTCCTAGTGTCTGATGGAGGCAGCACACACTTCAGCATTCTGAAAGTCCAGTGCCATCCACTTTACTATTCATCATTTTGTATATCTCAGGGACACCAGGAAGACCACCCTTGCTTCTGGAAGTCCCAATTTGTACCCCTAGAATCTCCTATTTGATGATGAAGAAATGTTAACTTGTACAAACTTTCCTGCATGCATCCTCCTTGGTTGGCTTAACTACCAGTCTGCTGGGTCCTCTGCCTCAAAATGCCTGTCTTTTATGTCACAGCATCTGTAGGACTACACACAATCACAGGATGTGATGGAAGCCTTCATATCAGATTCAGAAAAAGACTGATGTTCTCCTCAGCACCTTCTCCCTAGGCCCATTGTGAGGAGTTCCCAGAAAGCTTCTTCAGTGATGAAAAGCCTACAACATATGGTTGCGATGCTTTACACCATTTCTGCAGCAATGGGTGACACATTGCAGATTGTAGAATTTCTAGAACATTCCTGTCACTTAAAGTTTACTAAGAAATTTCACATGTTCTCTCTGGACTTCATTTCTTGTTGCTGCCATCAACATGTCTGACAGAAACAATTAAAAGGAAGGAGGGCTGACCTTGGACCTTCTCCCTAGTAACCACTACTGCTTGTACTCTGAGAGGCACAACACTGGCCATTCTTCCTCAGATTGCTTGCTATGTCTTTCAGTCACCATAATGCAAACAGTGATGATAAGACCAAGCACGTATGGAGCCTGAGCCACTAAGGTTGATTAGCTCATTAAATCTTTATGATCATCTGATGGGGCAGGTCCTATTATTATCTTGTTTTATGGTTGAGGTAACTCAGTAATGCTTCATGTTGGGAAATGTATGTTTTATTATTGTCTTTGTTGTTAGTGAAAAGAGGTGAAGCCGTAGATGAGACAATGGTTGCTCTTGGAGAAAAGCTGGATTACTCGTGGTTCCCAAGAAGCAAAGCAGGGGACAGTGAGGGAAGCATCAGAGTGTGCCAGGGGACAGAGGAGATGAAGAACCTTTCCTGTGCTCTGGTCTCTACAGGAGAGGATGGTTATGGAGACCTGGGACTGGCTCTGCAGTGTACACACTGTTCTCAGCTATCTGGTACCTGTAGTGTGTGCCAAGAGCAAGCTATAGTGACCTGGATGAGAAGCTGATGGAGTTTGGGCTCTTGATGTACCAGCCTGTGCTGTCACTCACTGTCTAGGAGTTGGCTGACTCTGAAATGGCCATCTTGTTCACATAGCCTCATCTCTATGGTGGTTCACCTGTCTGCAGTGGCTGTTGCTTGTAGTCATTTGTGGTTCAAAACTATGAAATTGGAGTGTTGAGGGAACACCTGGAGAAGCCTGCAGCCACTGATGCACTGACATGGGGTTTCAAAAGGATAGGCATCTTTTAAAGAATAAAAGAACTTCCCGTATTATTATTATTTTTTTAGACAAGTGAGCACTGTCATAATGAAGTGTCAATTCAGAACCTGCTGTGTTATTGTAATGGGAAGCTTCTGAGGACTGAGGTATTGTCATTGTCTCCATCTCATATCTTATCAAGTCTGTTCTGAAAGTTCCTGTAGTCTTTGATTGAGACTGGGAGAAATTGGATGTTGGAGAAACTGATGGGCAAATGAGTCTCATTGGAGAGTATCCATATTTTTCTCTCTGACACTTGCTCTCTGGAACATGCTTTGGTAGATAGCTGAGCCACCCTCAGTCTGTTGATGGGGACAGATCTGCTGAAGACCTATATCTCTTGTTCAGCCTGTCAACTTTCTTGATACACCAGCAGTGACACCATGGACATTCACAGCTAGTTTATCAGTCATCAGAAGCTTTGCTTTTTGACCTGATTCTGTAGCCAGGCTAGACTGTGTTACAGATATCACAGGGTGATCTTACTATGCTCTATGGGGTAAATGTTGGTCATATAGCCCTAATCAAATACTTGTACTATAGAATTATAGTTGTTAATATGTAATGATTTTAAGATAAAACATATTTAATGAAAATTTTCAGAAAAATAATTCATAAGTTTATGGCTCATTGTGAGTAATGTAATAAAATTTTGTGCTATGTATGTCCCATACTACATGGGATAAGAGTTATCTAATCTTTCAGTGTAATCATGCTGCTTATGTTATCTACCTGTTAGTCACGCACTATTCATCTTAATTATGATGTCTGTTGTCATGGTACCAGAGTGCTTATAAATAAGCATCTTTTGTTTCAGATATCCACTGGGAGAATGTATTGGTCCGGGTTCTCTAGATTCACAGAACTTATGGAATAAATCTCTCTCTTTATCTATCTATCTATCTATCTATCTATCTATCTATCATCTATCTATCTATCATCTATCATTTATGCATGGGATTTATTGGAATGACTTACAAGCTGTAGTCTAGCTAATCTAACAATAGCTAGCTGTGAACAGAAAGTCCAAGAATCTAGTGGGAGGTTGGATGTTTCAGCTGGTCTCCTGTATATGCTGGAATTCAGAAGTTGACTCCAATGTGAGTAAAGAAACAAATACATGCAAGGCAAGGACACGCAGACACAGAGCAACAGCTTCCTTGTATGTCTTTATATAGACTTCCAGCAGAAGGTGTGGCCCCTATTAAAGATATGTCTTCTTGCCTCAAGACTTTTGTTAAAGGCATGTGTCTTTCTACTTCAAGATCCAGGGGTCAAAGATATTTATCTTCCTACCTCAAAGGCCTGGACTAGAGTAGATTCATTCACTTTAAAACAAGCAGAAAACCACTCACTGGTGTGCCTTCTGTTTTTGAATTGTAGTTCATTCTCAATATAGTTAAGTTGGCAATCAGGAATAGCCACCACAGAGTTTTAGAATGCATGTTCCCTTTCCCCCATTCCATTATAGTACCAGCAAGCCCTAGAGCAAACTGAAAACCCTTGATAGTCTCCGAATTGATTGATGCAGGTCCATCCGACTGCGTGATAGTCAGCTGCCAGGCAACTCTTTTAAAGTGTTGAAGATAGTCAAAATGATAGGGGGAATCTGCATCCTCAGAGTTCCCGCTCAAGTGAAGGAGTAGATATGCACACCTTGTGTAATCTGCGGTAGGTGACAGGGTACAGATAAGGATGACATGCTCTTTGACTGACAGCAATGGAGGCAACTCTGGGAGGGCAGGAACTAGATAGAAGGAAATTCTAGGAAGGAGAGCACTGCATAGGAATCCCAGGATGGGGAAGGAGAGCAGAAGTGATGATTTAGGGAAGCGCCCCCTGGGGGTGTTGCATTGGAAGTGAAGCTGTGAGCCAGCAAAGAAGGTGACCTCAGGTAAGACTGCTCTGTCCCTTGATGCTGCTAGTATCTTTGTGCAACTAGACTTGCTTTTCTTTTTTTCATTTAATTTTTTTCACACATTGTATTGTGATCATATTCTTTTCCATCCCCATCTCCTCTCAGACACATTCTGCCTCCTACCTGTACAACTTTAAATTCTCTCTCTCTTTAAAACAAATAAAACACACCCAATAAAACAAAACAAAACAGAAAACCTCACCAAAACACGAGCAAACAAAAATCCTCTGATCTCCCTACTCCTGGACAAACACACACACACACACACACACACACACACGCACACACACACACACACACAAAGAGACTAAGTCAGATTGTGCTGGCCAGCTACTGGGCATGGGGCTTGCATGGAGTGTGGTTAATATACCAGGGTCATTCCACTGGAGCTAGCTTTTCCACACTAAGCAACTAAAACTACTCATTTCTATTTCAGCAGTGGGATTTCTCATCCCTCTAACTGAGGTATGAGAGTTCAAGATGGCTGAGCCAATGGCATTGGATGCAACATAAACTGACACTGGTACCTATCCACCAAACTGTAGCATGGAAGCTAACTTTTTGCCATCGAGAGGTAAGTGTTCCAGAATGTTTTTCTGTCATCTAAGAGGAGCATTTTTCAGAGGGAGTGAACATTAGTAGGATGTTGTTGGATTCATTAAAGTAGGGGTAAGGAGATGAGCAAAAGGGATGGGCTGAGGCAGTTTATGGTATTATCCTGATGATAACTGGCTGATGTGGAGTCTGGTGGAAAGGATGGCTGGGTTCAAGCATAGATAACTATGCTGTTTATCTAGAGGGCAGACTTCCTAGCCGAATAGAGATGGTTGACCCAGCCAGGCAATGACTCCCAAGAGATGTCACTTTACAATTGTGAGGTGTCCCATCCCATACTCAGTGGAACTGAAACCTCTTTCCATTGAAGATAAGGGTCACCAGGTAGGTGAGGTGCTCTGTAACTACCTGCAAAGGTGAACACAGACTTGGTCCTACCTCCTCTTTGTACCCCGAGTCCATCCTTCCTGTGAACTTCATTCCTTCCTTTCCTTTTATTTGTTTGCATTCATTCTACATCATTCATTCACTGCAATACACTATATGAGGACCCATTCTAGTATCCTGAGGTCCTCACTATCTCATGGAACCCGCCACCACCTGTCTGAAGCTCAGTAGCTGTCTCCTGAGCATTGTTTGTGTACTTGGTTCTTCAGTGCCTCTGGGAATCTCATGGTGGCACAGATGCATTTCATGCCTGAGAACTCTCTGGTTGATGCCCCAGACAGATGTACAAAACCTGACAACATGGTAGGCAGAGGTAGGTGGGAGGAATAGGCTCCATTTGCACCCTCTCAGGGCCTCATCTTTCCACCTTGTAAGGCAGACTCATTTCTCCATCCGTTTCTTGTTCTGACTCCCCCGTGCACTGTATTTTCAAAATGAAAAGTTAGAACAAGCTGTACTGGGTCTCTTGGCTTGTTTTCATACTGACACAGAGCACTTGTGTTCTGCATTGTCTCTCTTCCAGAATCCCATATTAAATAAGGGGAGAAAGTCTTTAAAAATTTATATTTTAAGGCTTAACATCCTACAAAGTAATAACAGATCCTGTACAAGTATTTTTTTTTCATTTACATTTCTCCATGTCAGGGTAGCTGGGGATGCTTCCCAGATACATTCAATGTCTTATATGACTGAATAATAAATAACATTGAGAGAGGTGGTAAATATTTATATGAGGTAGTAAAAGTTTGATTCACTCATAAAAGAGTTTGAGGAAGAGAAAATTAAAAAGTATTGACATATGCATAAGAGAGAGATAAAATAAACATTAAGAGAATCAAATGAAATGTTAATAGTACTTTTTTTTTTCTGGAACCAAGGATTTATTTTCTTTTTGTTTATTTTTATGTGGCTTCCAAAATATTCTTCAGTGAGCATGCATCTCTCATAACAAACATTACTTAGAGAAATTCTTGGTGACATCCAGGGTTAATTCTGTTGGTGGTGGTGAACTTCCATTTGTCCACAGCTGCTCTGCAGGACTTGGAATTGCCTGATGTGAAACACTGCTGATTTTAAAGTTAAACCTGAAATGACTTTGAGGAGGGTCCCTACTGAGACAGCAGCACCTTTACCTGTGCAAAGTGAGCTGAGGGTGCTGCAACCCCAGCCTTTTCTGCATGGGAGGCTTTGCCAGAGGGCCTATACTGCACTTCTAAGGCCCATTAATCAAACACCAAACCTAAAGTGAATTCATGCTCATCACACTTCCTCAGAACTCCACTCTGCTCTGTGCTGAACACCTCATATACTAATTTATTTTACTAAATATGACTAGGTCAGCAAGTCAAGAGAAAAGATTCAGAAAAACTGGGGCTTCCCTACCCCAATACACTGGGCACAATTTTCCAATCTGCAAAAACAGTTTGCTTTGTGTTGGATGCATCCCAGGAGTGGTACAGAAGGTGAGATGGGATTATGTAAGTGAACTCAATTCTCTCAGCATGTCACTAATTCATTCAATAAACACTGCTGCACATTTAGTTTAATCCTTATTTGATTTGATTTGATACTGAGGGAAGAAAAATCCAGGGCCTGGAGCAGTCTGGGCTTGTTCTTACCAAGGAGGGATACTCCAAGTCATTTAGAGGTCCTGTTCTCTCCAATGTACAATGCTGACATTCCATGATCATTGTGAAAATCTCTACAAAGGAGATGTAGCCACAGTGAGATTTATCAGGGACATTTTGAAGGCCTTTCAAGCATACATCAAAAGTCTTCAAAATCAATCAATCTGACCTAAATATGTACATATTTTTGTATCATAAGTACTCACTATATGTGAAAGCATAACTATTTATAGCACACTTACATTGAATTAGGTATTATAAGTAATCTAGAAAGAGTTTAAAATATACCAGTAGTTACAGGTAGGTTATATGAAAATACTGTGTTTTAGGCACTAAGACCAACAATCAATAAGTGGGATCTCCTGAAGCTGGGAAGCTTCTGCAAAGCCAAGGACACTGTCAATAGGACAAAACGCCAGCCTACAGAATGGGAAAAGATTTTCACCAACCCTACAAGTGATAGAGGACTGATCTGTAAGGTATATAAAGAGCTCAAGAATTTAGATCCCAAAACCTTGAATAACCCAATAAAAAATGGGGTACAGATCTAAAAAGGTAATTCTAAGCAGAGGAACTACGAATGGCTGAAAGGCACCTGAAAAAGTGCTCATCATCTTTAGCCATCAGAGAAATGCAAATCAAAACAACTTTGAGATACCACCTAACACCTGTTAGATTGGCTAAGATAAAAGGCACAGATGACAGCCTATGCTGGAGAGGATGCGGAGCAAGGGTAACACTCCTCCATTGTTGGTGGGAGTGTAGGCTTGTTCAGCCACTTTGGAATACAATATGGTGGTTTCTCAGAAAATTGAGAATCAATCTCCCCAAGGACCCAGCAATACCACTTCTGGGTGTATACCCTAAAGAGGCACATTCACACTCCAAAGGTATTAGCTCAACTATGTTCATAGCAGCATTATTTGTAATAGCAAGAACCTGGAAACAACTTAGATGTCCCTCAACTGAAGAATGGATTAACAAACTGTGGTACATCTACAC